>JAQMCX010000058.1:2730527-2744340 GCA_029814765.1 Acanthurus leucopareius | reverse complement strand
ACCACCTGCTCAGAGAGAGAGCCTGAGTGTGTGTGTGTGTGTGTGTGTGTGTGTGTGTGTGTGTGTGTGTGTGTGTGTGTGTGTGTGTGTGTGTTGGTGCGCGCGTGTCTGTGTGTTCTTGTATGCTGAACTTGTGAAGCTCTTTTGAACCTTTCATGCCTTTGATTCATCTTCATTCTAGAACTTCTTCCGGACCTCATTGCATGTGAATTAGTTTGTAGGTGCATGTTTGTTCCTATGTGTTTGTGTTTGTGTGTGTGGGTGTGTGTGTGTGTGTATATATGCAAAAATAAAAGAAATAGAAAGAAAGCAAATGGGGTAGTGACTGTGCACATAATGGCATATGGACAAGGATGTGATCTGTTTTCTGATTCCTTTAATTCCTTTTTTATTTACATTGTGTGTATGTTTTATCCTTTCCTTATGTTATGTGTTTAGCATTTGTGACTGTTTCTGCTTTTGAGCATGCTTTATTTCATGTGTTTTTCTGTCACACTTTGAACTTTTTGTACCAAATCTAAATGTTTTCACATTTGTTGGCGAGCACTACTGCATATGTAAACAAAGTTATATAAAACTTTTGTGCATGGGGGGTGACGTCTGTCTATAGTGACATCACTAAGGGTACTTTATCAGTATTGATTGGGCAGGGTTGCACAATAAATAATGAAATCACCAGGTTTTGAATAGAAATAAGAGTACAATGAGGACCTACAAGAACGCTCTGAATAAAGTGCAGATCCAGGCAGTCATCCCCACATCACATTTATATTCAGACATCACTGATAGTCCATGAATCAGGCGAGTCCTGTCATGAAAATTAGCATTCTGCTGGTTGGGGATGGATGAAATACTATATTCATGAGTAAAATAATAAAAACATTACCTGCAGCAATCCCTTTGTAGCTTAAACAATAAGCACATATGCTCATTAAGTGAGACACTGTGCACATCCGCACATGAGACACAGCTGCATACCTCCATTGATTATTTAAATCCTCTGACATACCGACAGTATCGGTCAGGGTCTATTGTTAATTAATGCTCTGTGTCCTCTAAACATCCAAAAGGTGACACAGCGTCCCAGATCAAACACTAAAATTGATCAAAATTGTTGGGCATAAAACAGTTCTCCATATAAATCCTGAGCTCCTTTAGAGGTGTTAAAAAAATCATTAAAGAAGCTACCAGTTTAATTTTATGATTATTTATTTACAGTTTTTAGTTTGCCTGCTTAAATTTCTCATGATACTGGCTACAATGACATCACTGCCCACACAAAATGAGTAAATGACTGAAAGTAGCCCAACTATCATTGAAGTAAACAGTTAAAGGAAACATTAATACTTCATTATTATTATGGAAATAAAGAAATCATCTAGAAAGCTTATGCTGTTTGAAATAATTTAAAAGACATCATAGCCTGCAGGGACTGACAGAGGTGGAGCGAAATGTCTACGTGGGTGCAGGTCTCCAAATCGGAACAAATAATTTGTTGGGTGGGTGCCGTCGATGATTCATGCATGCATGGATTAGGATGATGTCAGAGCTGATTTGCACATCGTTACTGTGAGGTCTGTCTGTGGGCCTGTGTGATGATCCCTCCCTCTCTGTTTCACCTTCCCTGTCTGTGTTTTCTTCTGCAGGCTGCTAACCGAGATGAGCGGAGCTGTCAGGCCTGAAGTTTGGCACCTGACCAGGCTGATCTTAGGTTATTTAGGCTGGATTTTTATTCTAACACACTCTCTCTATCTGTACCCAACTGCTTGGTTTGGTTTCTTCCTTTGCTATTTTGCCGCCACCATATATTTCATACATCAAACACTGCATACACTACCGATTTAAACACCATTTTGTTTGGGCTGTTTAGAATCAGCAGTCAATGATGGTATAAAACTGAGCAGTAAATATACATCATTTTTAAAAAAACAAAAACAAACAAACAAACAAAAAACAACTATTAAGCTCCACAACTTTAAGTCCCTTGAACATACAGCTCAAAATTTGCACACATAATAAAAGTCTGATGGGCCAGTAGTACACAGGTTTAACAATGGACAGATAAACACACATAGATATGTACACACGAAAACAAACACTCACACAAACCGATGCATGATCCCACTGGGTCATTTACCTGCACTCAACTACAGTAGCAAAGTACAAAAAGCACAATCATTTTATTTCATTTCATCAATCAAGTCAGCCGCCTGAAACATTAGGCAACCAGGGATGGCAAATACTTGGATAAATCTTGGAAAGACACTTTTTCTGACACACAAATTCATATAATTGACTAACTAGTACTAGTTCAAAAAATGTATCGTTGAAAAAAAATCTGAATTTTAATAACTCGTTTTTACACAGATGTAAGAAGAAATCAAGGTTAACATTATTGTTCTTTCATACTTAAAAAGGTAGGGGTTTTGAGTTGAACATATTTTATACATAATACACAAAATATATTATTACTATATAAAAAAACAGCACTCTTACTTTTAATTGTTGTTGCACACCTGTCAAATCACTGTTTATCATCTGTAAACTAAGCAGGCTTAACTGTGGTTCGTAAAGTCTCCAGCAACTAAACCATCTACCAAGTGATCCCATTTAAAGAAACGTGTGAGAAAGAAATCTGCACTGATGATGACTGCAAAGGTGTCAATAATACATGTTGTCAACATCGAGACAAAACTCAAGGGAATGTGTTTTTGAGGACACAAAGAAGTCCTTTTAATTTACTGAGCCATTCTTCAGTTTACAGCAGAATTGGACAACAGAGGGAAGCTTCCATCCATCCCATCCACACCTCCTAACACAGCAGCCCCCACCCACCTACTCTCACAAGCCATCACCAGCACAGAAGAGGCCCACAGGTCGCCCTGACCATGGAACGGCTGCTGCTCCATCACCTGAGGCCACAGACCCACCACCGGGAGAAGGTGGGAGCGGAGGATGCTATCATCTTCTTGCTCCACCGATTTCTCTCCCACCTGGACAGAGGCAGTGGTGCTGTGAGGATTACATTTTTGGACTTCTCCAGCGCCTTTAATGGCATCCAGCCTCTGCTCCTCAGGGACAAACTGACAGATTTGGGAGTAGGATCACACCTGGTGCCATGGATTACGGACTACCTGACCGGCAGACCTCAGTATGTGCAACTGGGGGACTGCAGGTTTGACACTGTGGCCAGCAGCACAGGAGCACCACAGGGAACTGTGCTCTCACTGGCCCTGTTCACCTGTACACGTCCGGTCAATAAAGTATCTATCTATCTATCTATCTATCAAAAAACAATCATCCGCTGTTTTTATTTTTATGAATTATGACTATGAAAAGTCTATCTGGCAAGCGTTGCATCTCATCCACTGCCAACAAAGACCCCTGACTCAACATAATCTCCTTTACTTTCACTTTTAACCTAAATCACACTTACATGTTTGACATATTATTTTTTACCCTTAGGTCTTTTCTCAAAGGACAAAGAAGGTGAAAAAACCAAACAAACAAACAAAAACAAACATTTCCTCTTTGGGTGGACTAGCTTCTCTAAAATTTGAGTCATGTCAGACAGCTAGACCATGTTTTGTGTCAGCTCTCAGAAATAGCTGCTTCTGTCTTTCTTTTTTTTCTGTTTGATAATGATTTTTTGGCCATTGACAAGCAGCCATTGGTATCATTACCACCCTCTGAACTGGAGCATTGATCAGAATGGATCTAATGGTTCAGTCATGTCCAAAAAAATTCAAATGAAACCCTCCACCCCACAGGCCCTGAGTTTAATTGTAGTAATTATTCTCTCAGTAGAGTTTACTGGAATCATTTTTAAGTCTGTTTCATTTTTATTTTTTTTCCACAATCATCACCATGGGCCAATATTCCCTGTTTATCACAAGTGTCTGTTAAGACCAAAGTGCCCGCTCTAATCATTGACATGACGTCTTCTACTTTAATCCTGCTTGTTTATATAATTCCCCCAACTTCCTCTTAAATGATATACTGTAATAAACTCAAGTTACCTTGTTTCATTTCTCCTAACTTTTCTTTCTCATTTCTAATGTATTAATGCTTTACACCTCAAACTTATCACTGTTTATTTTATATATATCTTATTTTTTAGCCGTATATTTTTCCATTTATTGTTTATATGTTGCTTTAGGTTGCTGCTTGTAAATTACAAACATTGTGTCACCCATCAGGAGGAGAGGGTCCCAACAAAGACATGGGAATACCAACAGGAGGTAGATGGGGGGTGGGGATGGTGGTGGGCTGTAACTCAGACAGAGAGAGATTGACATAGAAAACCAGACAGAAACAGACTTCCATCTCTGAGAAGAGCTTTTTACTGTGTCAATGTGCAGACAGAGAGACAAAAAAGAGGGACTGAGTCTGAGAGAGATCAAGGGTAAAATTTTGGGAGTATGTCTGGATTAGGTTGTTTTGTAATACAAGGAGTTTTGTTAAAAAAGAAGAAGAAGAAGAAGAAGAAGTTAGGCATAGCTTGTCTGCAGCCATCATATGGAGTCAGTAAAAGATAAGACAGAGAAAGATACAGCAAAACAAACACAATAGAAAAGACAAAGCTAGTGTAACAATGACAAAAAGTCTCTTTGTGGCTATGTGGGAGTGAAAAAGAGAAGCACAGAACAAGCATACGCAAAATGCAATACACAGAAGGAGTCTTTTTCAGAAAGGCAAAAATCTCTTTTTTTACTAAATTGGTAACCTTAATAAAACACCACATTCTGTATTGTGGGAGAGACAGAAGTCAGTGCCACCTAGACTCTTCGTCAGTCTCTTTTGATTGTGACATGCAGTTTTTATTATCTTCCACCACATATGAAATTTCTTTAATCAAGATATGTGAAATGAGGTGCAGTGAACATAAGAGTTTTCCACCTACTTTGAGCAAAAAAATTGATCAGAGTGATGGACTAGAACCTCTTGAACCCAAAGCAAGGAAGCACTGAGAGCCAACACTTTCAGAGTTCCATTATGAACTGCATATATTTCACAATCCCAGATAACAGCAGTCACAATGTGCAAATAACAAAAGCTGTGGATGTATTGTCTGGAGTCTGAATCTCTCAGTCTATTGTAAGGAAAGGGAGTAGGTATGATAAAGTGATGAAAGGATGAACAGGTGGATGAATCTATATTTTAGATAGCAATATAATCTACTCTGCTAAAGATGGTGATATATTCTGCAAACAAACCTGGAGGGAAAAAAAAAACAATGCTGCTCCTTTCTGTCCAAATCTTTTGCATTGATTGGAGACCAATTTAAATAAGACGACTAAATGTTTAAAAAATGCAGACAACTCATTTTCAAAAACTCATGGAGCAAGGCCACAAATCTACAAGTGGCATTATAATTTCAACTGGTAAAAACTGAGCTTAATAGAAATGTTGTTTTTTTTGTTTTTTTAAGTTTAGTTTAAAATCAAGGATCCATTGTTTGAAAATTCTAAAGAATTTCACTGACTCTGTTTGATCACATCTCTTGTCCTGACAGACACACACACACGCACACGCACGCACACACATGCACGCACACACATACACACGGACATCCCCCCTTGTTATTAAGGGACACTATCGAGCCTCTTTTTTACAACAGATATTTTGATTGGTCATTAAATTAAAGCACTGTTGAACAAATTTAATTAACAATGGCTCAATTTCATCAAGTATCCCGGTGAGCCACGGCAGAAGACAACATTCACAACAAAATAGGTTGCTTTTCTCCTGCTGCATTTCTGACAGATTTGCTGCTCAGGGTATGTTTTCTGTTCTTACAACTTAATACATGTGACATTTTCAACACAGTTCTGCAGTTTCCTTTAACAAAGCACAATGCTGTTACAACCAATCATCACAGATCACAGGAAGCAGCTAGATAAAATAGCAGGCATGAAATATTAACGGTTGTTACTTCATGTATGAACAAGGACAAACATCTGTGTCTGTTTTGGTGTCATTGAGTTTACATTTGGTGAAGTTTGCTGTTAACTAAACAAAAATAGGCCTGCCATAACAGTCCAGTTACTGTGAACGCACACAAAAACACATAAATGTGTATGTGCTGATCTGTAACATACATGTGCATGCATTTATACCAAGATACTCAGTTGTGCGCATATCAAAACCTGTCACTTCTGCTGCAGCCACACACACTCTTAGGACTTCGAAGGGACACATACAGTAATGTCTCTTAGTGAGCAACTATTTTCTGTTCTTAAATCTCAATAAAGGAAAATTTTGAAAAAAGAATAAAAATGAAATGCACAATATGAATTGAAGCAAGTCTTCTGGTTAAACTGAGACAAATTAGATCCAAGATATTTCAACATCTTTTATTTTGGCAGTGTGTCTGAAACCTCACTGTGTCAGCACGGCTTTTAACTGCCTGACGTCCTGCATTATCCCCCTGACATGTTTAACAAAATCAATCTGGTTAATGAGATCATTATTAAAGCCAATCAAACACATTAACTTGAGACAATATTTCTATGCAAACATTCTGCAGCAGAGCCCCTGTCTTTACATAAATTGATGAGTTGCATTAGTATCAACTGTGTGTTTTTAACCAAGAAGAAGTAACATGAGCTAATGAGTCTTTGCTCATTAATATTGAAATGAATGCAGCATGGGACACAGAAATATCTTCACATCACTTGCACTGTAGGGAAACCTGTGGGAAGTTAGTGTCATGTATTATTCTGAAGCTGTTGCATTGACAAGCATGTTGACATTCCAACTGTGGTAGTGAGAGAGAGAGATAGTAAAGTCTGGTACTATCTTATTTGTCTAAAGAGCAAATAAAGTTAAGAAGCAGCCATTGTAAAATTTTGGCCATCTTGCTCCTGTATATCATGGTTTTCTTGTCCCTGGGTTACACTGTTATCCACAGTGCTTGTGATCCACATTGATCCAGTCACGTCAATACCTATCTCCTGCAAGACAATAATGCTCCTATATATTAACTTCTGGGGCTTTGGCCATCAGGATAGATGGTGAGGAGACTGTTGGAGCTCACACACGGGATTTGTGGAAAAACCTTGAAATGGTGTCAGGTCGATGAAAAGCAGCAGCAGCCATCATCCAGCTCAGAGGGCCCTTGAAAAAAATAATACAGAGAGGAAAAAAACAAAAAACAAAAAACTTTTGTCAATCAATAAAGGGCCATCAGAGTTGGGAGGATGGAGAAGTCATCTATTATCACCTCTAGGCACCGCAGAGCACTTGAAAATGTATTGCTTCACACTACTGTTCCTTTCATTACATGTTTCTATCAGAGATTAATTATTTTCAGTTTAATTAAGATGCTTAAAAAGCTAATTAAAAAGGAAGTTAAAAGAATCTTTTTTTTTTCTACCCAACTATGCAGATTGCTGCACAGAGACTCTAGTTTTTGTGGTCTAGGATTTGAAACATCTCTCCTAAGATTTCTGCTTTAACCCTTTACAGTTGAGGTCTTCTTTTGAGACACATTTTATCCATTAGTCTAAACAATCCAAACTTTGCTGTGAACAGTTTGCATCGGGACTTTTTATTTAGTTAGTTATAATGACTGTAAATCACAATGGATGACCTGTCTCCAATAACTCCTTACTTGTTTAGCTGTCCTTCTACATGTACTTGTCCTTTTTTGAGCATTTGAGCAGTACTGAGGGACATTTCATGACTGTTATTGTACTTTTGCTACATTCACAGTCTTTCTGTTATATAGTAAAAGCTAAAGTCACATGAAAGCCTCCTTATAAACTGGGTGGGAGTTTGTTTAGCTGTCTGTCTGTTTAGCTGTCTGTCTGAGGCTGCTGCTGAGTCTGCAACTGCAGTATGCAGTCACCAGCCACCAGCCAGCATGCTAAGTGACACAAATAAAACACTCCACATTTTTTGCGAGACCAACACTGCATGCAGGGTATGGCTAAATGCTAATATGCTCGAGGTGGATCCTCCAGCAGTGATTCTCAGTTATTTTAAAATGCTTAACCTTTGGCAAAATGTTTTAAAAAAATAAAAGAAAAATAAAAGGAAAAATTCTACTTTTTCTTGCAGTTTTTGTCATGTTGGGGCTGCAGATCTTGTTTAAAAATTTTGAGTGTAACAGTAGCTAAATGGGCTGGTTATAATATGATATATGAACACTCATGCAGGAAATTTAACCAAATGTGGCAGGTTGGACAAAAAAAGGGGAGAACTTCAGGAACCCCTGTGTGGAGCAGGAAAATAAGCTTAAATATCGGTTTAATTGTTGAGTATTTTTTCTTCTAACAAATTGACCCATTTCCTCACAGGGCACCTGTCACAGTACAGAGACAGAGAGACAGAGACAGTCCTTGAACACACCACTACTTCTTCTTCCTCACAAATGTAGCAGACTGTTGGACTTTGGCTGTCATTTTCTGAAAGTACAGAACTGCAGACAGTGGCTGTTGATGTATCCGTCCATATGTGTTCTAACATATCCACCTGAGTTTCCTTGCTATAGCTGTGGTGTTATGTGTTCATGCTCAGTGTTGTGTAGAATTTGTGTGTCTCTCTTTGCTTTAATATGTTTTTGGCTGCAGCCACTTCATTGTTTATAAATCTTTATGTTGTATGTTGCCTCATTCTGCTGTAAAAGTGGCAGTTACTTCATTTCTGTAGCTCTTTATTGTTTGATGCACTCACCATAGTGATTATACCTGTTTTTTGTGTTTTCTGTTGTAAATTTAGAAGATTTTAATCAGCGGTATGCACAGTCTGCTAAATATGTCTATGCAAATTTAATTTACTGTTGGACATCAGGGTTCTGTAATGTGCTGTTGCTCCACTGTGCCTGTATTGAAATTTCACGCACTTGTAGCCTAAAGATGTTAAGTCATTAGGAAGTAGGATTATAAATCAACAGACATTTTACTTGAATAAAGTTTCCATTCTGGGCTACAGTAGAAAAAATGACAGCCTAAGGTAATAAAAGTACAAAGGTTCTTATTTTCAGGTGATTATGCACTCATCATAACATAAATATTTATGAATACTATATATAATGTTTGCCATATTCTATAGAACAGACAGCTCTAAAACATACACACTGGGCCCTTTACTGTTCTTGAGTTTGGTGTGTGTCACCAAAAGTGCATGAGTAGCAGTCATAAAAACTTACAGACACACACACAGACACATACACTCTCTCTCTCTCACACACACACACACTTTTGAAATTAATCCAGCGCCCTTGATGAAGACACATCTTCTTTTGGCTGCATCCCGTCGGGGGCTGTCAGAGCTAATCATCTGCCACATTGGATCACTTGATGTCAGTGGCAAACAGGTCCCAATCCAACTCAGCAAGAGAATCTGGTATTTAGATTATTAATTATTTGATTCGGCTTTTTACACTGGAGGCCCTCCCAACATATCAGGGCGTGGCGTTTACATCCTCAGTGCACAAGCCAGTGACTGGGGAGCAACCTGAAGTTCAGTATTTTACTCAAGGACACTATGATATGTGAACTGGAGAAAATGGGGATCATATTATTAAAAGCAAACCAAAAACAAGTGAAGCTCTTCTGTAACCAAAGTTTATCCCCTTCATCCCCTTGATGAAATATAGCCAAACTCACCACACTAACCTTATGTTGACCTATGAGTTGCTTAACTTTGGTCAACTTTGAATTCTCATTTTGCAGTTTTTTACTCAAATGAAAGGAGGACATGGGTCATGATAAAGTCAGACTCAGAGATGGACAGACAGTGTTCTGCTGGTTAGACACGCACGTCCCATACCAAGGCCGAGTGACTCCTCATACACATTGCACTCAATGTTTTGGCTCTGGGCATTCTGCTGCCACCCTTTTCATCTGTGCTGCAGCCAGGGCAAGGAAATAAAAAAGAAACATGAATAAACTAAAGTGACAGTCTGTGAAAGATTTCACACATACACAGCTCATAAATAAATAATAAAAAATGTAATGTATTTCCAAGAAGCAAGTTGCTTCTGTTGAATTGATTAAAGCAGCTTTTGGTGCTGCTGAGGTTTTAAAGTCAAGGCCATGTATTCTGTGTGTGCAAGACAAGTACAAATTTAAGGCAAGAGTTTTGATTTCAGGGAACCTTAAAGAATCCTTCATTTTGTGCATTTTGATTGTCAACATTTTTTATGTAAAATTCTCTCCAATCTTGGTTTCTATGGACTAAAATTGTATAATAAAATATAAAAAGGTGCAGAATTTCTGTCTCCCTAAAGTCCATCATCTGCATTTATGTTTTTTGTCCTCTATAATTACAGCTTTGTCAAAGTGTGGTTAAGTTTTTAATTAAGTACTAAAACGAGTATCCAGGACATATAATAGAAGCTTTATGAGTACGAGTAGAAGGCCAGTAAAACGTGTCAAAATGTGTGCTAGTGTTGAAGAAAAATCATCCTTGGGTAGCTGTTTCCACATCATTCTGTCAAACACACCCACCACAGTATTAGGTATGTGTCTGTGTTTTACTGGATAAATAAATTATATCTTTACCTCTGAAAATGAAAAAAATAAGGTAGTAAACACAAGCAGAAAAAATAAGGTTACATTGACTATGAAAACTGTAGTTCATGCATTTAACTACATTCTTGTTAAAACTGAGACTGCTGTGAATATGGATTTGATGAAGTTTATTTATTTAAGTCACTTGGTTGGTAAACAATTTTCTTTCCCTTGTAAATAAAAATATAAATCTAAAGCTAAATGTGGAGGCTGTTTTGTCAATATTTATATAAAATAAATAGTAAATATACAAACTTGTGTTTAACCCATATTATTTTTAGGCTTTAGTTACGAAATTCTGATCAGCCGTGCCCACTATTGTTAAAGCCCCGCCCACTCCAGCTACAAATACACATAGAAATTACTGATTACTAAAATGACTACAAGTATATCAAATATCTGCACTTTTGTTGTTTTCACTCAACTCACAGTTTATCAAGTAACAGATATTCCCCATAAGAGACAGTGAAAAGAATATACTTATCAGTTTTTAATTGGATTAATCATATGTATGGTATCTAAAATTAGATCCTGCAACAAGCACTTTCGTGCCAACTGGTGTATGTTTTAAACTTTAACTTGCAGCTCAGTTGATGTTTCTAGACAGAGGTATGTAGAGATGTCCTTAATCACGTATTAGCTAATCAGTATCCCATTGCAAGCACTAAACTTAGCATTACTTCAGTCAAAAAAAGGAACATGTGTTTAGCAATGCAAAATTACTGAATATCTATTCCTGTATGCACAGTTCTCTAAAAGTCCTATTTACCGATGTTACTTCTACAACTAAACAGGCAGCCCCGTGCAGTCTGATTGAATATTCTGACTTTGCACTGTACTTGGTAATACTCCGATTGTCATAGAGAACCAATGAGGTTTCATGCCCCAAGTCCATAATCTCTCAGGGCTAAATATCAATTTAAAATAGCTTTAATTTAGCTGGGTCGCCACACGTCAAGAGGGACTTACTCTGGTACAGTACTCTCTTTTAGACGTACACACACAATTAGCTTTTGTAATAACACCAGAAATCTAATCTTGCCATAGTTTATTATATTAAATACTTAATTAACCTTTCATAACCTGTGATAAATTATTTATAATTTCTCTCTTTCACAGTCACACAATGACATCTACACACATGCAGTCACTTTATTAACATAGCCTACATAATACACCATGTTGGTGGCTGATACAGAAATTAAATTAATGTTGATACTGAAATCATGCACTATTATCCATCAGATGTGGTGCTGGAGATGCAGTCGCAGAGATTGGACAAAAAAAATTAAATGGGTTGAAACAAGGCTGTTGATCTGGGTCAGAAAGGCATCTATAATCATTAGCTATGGAGCTGCTTTGTAGTTGCAGTTTGCACAAATATTTTACATTCCAAGATCTTTTTTTGAAAAAAAAAAGCACTATTTTATTAATGAGACTTGAGGGTCCATGTCTCATGGAATCATGTTAATTCAACAGTTTAAAAAGTTGATGTTGGAAAAGAATTTGCAGTTTTTATAGCCAATGCTAGCCGTACTTATGCAACATCCTTTGAAAAGTAATCCTTAATTTTATTGAAATGTTGTTTTTCTGAGTCTTCTTGCATTAGGCTGGATACATGCATATGGCAACAGTTATTAATGACTCTAAATTATACATTAAGGCATTGTAATCAGCTTTTCTAAGGTTCCCATGGTTTACAGGAAATGAAAAAAGAGCTCTTGTGTTTATGGTTCCTGTTGATGACATTTAATTCATTTAGCATATGTGTTCAGAATGTGTTCTCATTTGCTTTAAGAATGTTTTGTTAAGACTCCAATTAAAAATGTCTTTCTAATTAAACCAAATTTTTAATCCATTACCTAGTTACATCACAAAATGTAATGCTCACTTATGCATATATGTTGTTTTGACTTTAAAGTTCTCTGTAAAAAGCTTTCCATTTAGCTATTTCAAATAGGCTCCAAAAGGTGGCTGTTTGAGGGTTATATACACACTGAGTTGTATCTAGACCCTTTATTTTATTATTGTTGTTTTGTATAAGTATTTACCTTTGTATGTGTAAGTTGTGCGTGCTTGTTGCTGTACTTTCATTGTTCTGTTGTTATCAGTAAAGTATAAGATGTTTCATTCAATATTTTAAACTGTGACTGTCCGCCATAGTGCATCAGTTGATTAAACTAAAGAATACATGTTGAATTAATTTATACACTCATGTGAGCCTCTTTAATCGAATTAATAGGTTCATTGTCACTTGATAAAGTTTCTTGTCATTTGACTTATTTGTGCATGGGGATAAGAGCACAGAAACTTAAATAAACCTTTTTTGACTTATAATGTTCACAATAATGCTGCAGCTCTAATACATTTGCTTAGCTAGGTATGAGATTCTGTATCTTAAGCATGTCATTGCAGCCATTTTTAATATCGTACCTCAAGCTCATAGAAGCACTGTCTGGCTGCGGGGCCACAGTACTTCCCCTTACAAACTCTTCACAGCTAGTCTTTTGTAATGTTTGTTTATGGCATTGCTTTCATTTACAAACACTATTTTTTTATGTCATGACCTTTCAAGCAGTGAGGTTCAAGCAGCTAACAGTAGAATGAATTGAGGCTCCACTTCTGCACAAGATATTCTGTTACCTTTAGAAAATCGTATATTATGGATCCCAGAGGGGCCATAAAGAGAAAAAAAAATCATATATTAAGGCCATGCCTGATGACACTGTGCTACTATAGCTTGCACACGGATGCACACCATTTGTTCCCACACCCAAGAATATGTGTGCACAACATGACTCGCATAATTAGGCAAGTGATTTTAAAGGACGCACTGTGATGTAACCCCATAGGTCAATTAGATGTTAATAAGGCTCTGCTGTAGCAAACACACAGTGATTGATAGCCTAATCTAGTACACTTTCTGGTATTTATCTGTGTAAAAGTAATGATACAGTGACTGGATCGATGATACACTGTATCATTTATGCTAGCTCTGTGTTACTTTATTCAACTCTGGTGTGCAGAGATAAATCAACACATGAAAACAAATCAATCAAAGTGCTTTAAATGGAATGATACAAATATTTTAGAGTGTCTAAAAAAATAAAACAAAACAAAAAACAAAGCAATTCCATAAATAAACATTACAAAAGAAATAGCTTTAAGGATTGTGTGTGTGTGTGTGTGAGTGTGTGTGTGTGTGTGTGTGTGTGTGTGTGTGTGTGTGTGTGTGTGTGTATGGTCTGTCGCACAAAGCACAGCACTGTTCATGTGAGCTCAGCGCACCATTT
>JAQMCX010000058.1:2706495-2730427 GCA_029814765.1 Acanthurus leucopareius | reverse complement strand
GTGTGTGTGTGTGTGTGTGTGTGTGTGTGTGTGTGTGTGTGTGTGTGTGTGTGTGTGTGTGTGTGTGTGTGTAGATGTACTGTGGCCCAAAGCCCAGCACTGTTCCGGTGAGCTCAGGGCACCATTTAGCTTAAATGACAGGGCAAATATATCTTTTGCTTGTAACAAAACAAATTTGTTTTACCTGCAGCCTCACTGTGGACATTCTAAATAAAACCAAAGAGAGAAAGTGTAATCCCGTAAGCCTATCACTGTGTGGGTGCACATTAATTTTTCAATGTGTATTTAGATTTGTATGCATGCGTGTGCACCTGAAAAGCCTTTTGGATGAGCTGTGTTGTTGTTCTCTTTTTTTTTCCAAATCTGTGTGTTCGTGTGTGTTTGTGTGTTTGTGTGTGTGCTGAGCTGTGCTAGCGTGAACTATCAGGCCTTCCAGCAGGATCCAACAGAACCAGGTCAGAGAGAAAAAAAAGTGTGTCTGAGAGAGAGGGAGAGAGAATTGAAGTGATGGAGGTAGAAAATGGGGGAAAGACTGAGAGAATGAGAGAAGGGGACTCAGGAAAGAATGGTTCAAACGGCTGTCGTACCCCCAGAGCAATAAGAAAACGGAGCCAGGAAGTGGTTTTACTGAAGAAGGAAGAAAGAGGAGTGGGAGGGGGAGAAAAGAGGGAGAAAGGGCACAGATGGAGAAGTGATGAAAGATGAGGAGAGAAAAAAAGGGAGTCATGAAAATGATAAGGATTATAAGAAAGAAAGTGGGTTAGAGAAATGTGAGGAACAGGTTTTGGGGAAAACTGAAAGTGTAAATGTGACTGTAAAGCTTCCAGGCAGATGGCTGTTTGGTGATTCTCAGAGTACTCAGCATAATGCAGCTCCACAGCAAAAAAAAACAACAAAAAAAAAAACTAACAAACAAACAAAAAAAAAACTGTGGCTTCCCATCTACAGCAGATTGTCCCCACCCCCGCCCCTCACAGCTGCTCTGTCTGAGAGGGCTGTGATGCTAAAAGCTGTCTGCAGGTGTGGTGTCTAACTCTGCAGCCTAGATCAAAATCCTATAAAGATGTGAAGCTATGACAGGTTTGAGGTTATAGACCAGGTCTCAGCTCTGCTTCATGCATAACACATCTGGGCTGAGTTGATATAAAACTAACTCTACATCATCTCAAATGTCCCAGCTTTTTTACAGCTGACTTAGACGTGGCTCCACAGTCAGGATTCATTTTATAGGTGTGCTCAGACTAAACACAAACCAATCTTTATAGGCGTAACAGATGCGTGTAAGTCAATGCTGAGATACTGAGGTGATTGATGTGTCTGAAAATTGAGAGAGTAGGAAAAAAAAGGGATGGTTTTGAGAAATAACGGAAGGAACTGGATTTACTGGTAATCTCCTCATATGATAGGTGTTTAGCAGTTGGTACATTGACTGTTTGTGTAAATAGCTGCATTTATAAGAAGCTTTAAACCAACACACACTCACACATACACAAGGTGTTGTTTTGCTGGGGTTCATACTTATGTCAGAGAACACCTCACTTTAAAAATAACCAGTATGGGGATCAACCAACCCAGTGATCAATGGACGACCCACTCTACATTGAGCCTACCAGCCAAACAAGCTGTCTTTACAAAGTATCCAGTAATTACATTTGCATAGACAGGTGAGAAAGACAGAAATCTCCTCCTATCCAGCCTGAGCACTCACTCAGTGTGTGAACCAAAGTAACTGAGTTGTTGAGTGAGAAGCTGTTTTAAACACAGCATTGTTCCATATCATTGCATGGTTTTATTGAACTAATTGGAAAGGTTGGACGATAATGTGAAGAACGTGACCAAGTCTGAAAGACTATAACCAAGCCCGGCCTGTATCCAATAGTCATTCTGTTTTTTATGTCTGAAACCAAACCAAGACAGACACAACTTAAAACTGAAGCACTGAGTTTGTGTGCAGCACCTTGTTCAGTTGTTTAACTGACAGTTCTTTGGTTTCCACTGTCCTTTTAATAGCAGGGGTGCTGAAATCGCATGCATGGCTTTGACATTAGGCAGCAATGGTGGCTCCACTCCTTTACTGGCCAAATCGACTTATTAAACATATTACCACCTACTTCTTCAGCATGAATCCACCTTTCGAGATGGTCTTTTTTTCCTGGAAGAGGTTCAACATCTTTATATGAATTTCACATATTGAGTCACTCTGACCAGGCTGAGAGCACTTAGGTTGCAGATATGAAGCAACAATTTCCCAGCTACCACCACACAGTCTCACCCTCAAAAACTTTTCATGGACCTCAGTGTAAACTCTGGGCAAGTTTGGAGCTTAAGACACCAGCTCAGCCCATGTTTTGTTACTCAAATTGTGAAAATCTTTCTTTTTTTTCTTTTTATGAATTGAATGTATTTATTTCATTTACAGTTAAAATAATCTGTCCATCAGTAGTCTCTTTACCTTATATAGCCACTTTCATTTTCCACTATGAGTTTGTAAAACCTCACGGGTTCATTTGAACTTTGCTGAATGGCTTCCCATCTCAAAGACCTTTACAAAAACTCCTGAGCAAAGCATCAGTCAAGGCTCACTGTGTGTAAAAAAAAACCAGATATTCTGTATTTTTGTATTGACTTTAAACAGGTAAAATATGTGCAGAAGAAGTGCACACATGTGCACCATGTAAGGAAAAGGAAATGTTCATTCTCCACCTAAAGCTGATGTGTGCTTACCTCCACATAATCACATATCAAAGCCAGCTGAACTGTAAGCTCAGCACTGCATCAATGAAAAACATGAGAGAAAATACATTTGAGCAATGCATTTTATGGCACATTATTCAGCATAACACCGTAATGTATTGAAAGAGCACAGCCAGAACAGGATGTTTTAGCAGGTCAGCAGCCTTTCCTTGTAATTTCAAATGGATGACTAGAGGCTAGGCGAAAATTCAAACATGAATGACATTACTGTGGTTGTCTGATATTATGCCAAACTGGCATCTTGTCAGCAGTCAATCAAACAGCATCTTACCAAAGGCTTGGTGTATTTCTTTAAGAAGCACAGAGGAACAGGGGATGAAAAAATGAGTTAGATGGAATAGGGCCAGCGGTCAGTGCATGACCTTGTTCTGGTCCAAACAGATAGCTCTGTCATCTTCTGTGTGTGTGTGTGTGTGTGTGTGTGTGTTCGTGTGTGTATAGAAGTATCCAGTGTCCTCACACCACCTCCATCACACCACCCTGTGCTCTTTCTGTCTTCCTTCCTCTTGCTCTCTATAGACAGCGCTCTGCTTAAGTGCTGTATTCTGAATGTGAAGAGTCAATTTGAAACAAAATGGGCAAAGTGAAAGTCGATGCATTTTGGCCAATATCACAAAGTAGTTTCAATGCTTGTTTGAGACAGAAGAGGTTTTGGCTGACAGAGCATTGATGTAATAAATTGTGGTAGCAATGCTTTTGTCGAACACTTAATGAGACAGGTTACGTACCATCAGCTTGGTGACGTGCACAGTCTCATTTAAAAGCAGCTTGAAAGTGTTTTGTTACTTTTATAAATGAACTGTGTGAAGCTGCTGTCCTTACAAAATGTTATTCAAAATGGT
Organism: Acanthurus leucopareius; assembly: GCA_029814765.1. Classification (NCBI taxonomy): domain Eukaryota; kingdom Metazoa; phylum Chordata; class Actinopteri; order Acanthuriformes; family Acanthuridae; genus Acanthurus; species Acanthurus leucopareius. The sequence goes on along the minus strand of JAQMCX010000058.1, from coordinate 2,726,831 downwards.
CACATGGAAATGACCTTCCTTTCCTCTTTCTTGTTTGCTACTTCCTCTATAAAGTGGGATGTCAAACTTTTTACTTTATGGAAATAAATTAATAGATGCAGGTTGCACCTCAAAATGTCTTCTTGTATTTTGGCTTATTTTAATGTTCAGTCTTATATTGCTCTCTTTTGAAATCTATTTATATTTGTCTTTTGATATTGCCTTATGTTTAATTTATAACTTGTCTTGTCAAGATATAAAGGGATTTTGGCAAAGAATTGGTATTAATAAAAAATAATTTTAACTTTAGCAATTGTGTGTGTAATTGGTGTATAATTACCTGAAAAAAATATGGTTTGTCCAACTTTCACTGGCAAGAGGCACTTTTACACACTTAAAAGGAAAGAGTGACCAAACAGATATTAAGTTGTAGTCTGCAAATTCACTGCTGAGCTACATACAACCACGCAACAGACTTCTGATGCTTTTTACCTCTTATAAACTTGAATTACCTTGTTGTAGAAAGGGGCTTTTAATACTGTATTAGCTTGAATTTTCATCTTGAAAATGGAAAACGGATATCAATACCATAAAAACATACCAGGTGTGAGTTTATTTTCCACACAGTCTGACAAACAATTTCCAATTTCTAGTATTTTAAGTTATTATTGTCTGTCACTTTAATATATAGAGAATTAAGGGCTTTTAGGGACTTATTCTTGAATTGTAATTTTAAAGAAATGTAAGTAAAAATTCATTTTACTCATTTAATTACTTTCTGTTACCTTGCAAGGCTATAGCAAATGTTTTATCAGCTGTATCTCACACCTTTTGATTTCAATAAAAACAAACAATATGGGTCTCTTAACCACTCGCACAGACAGATTAGTTATTAAATTGCACATAAAAAGGATTTAGGAGGATTTATGTCATTCACAATAATGTCACTCCATTGCTTTTAATTAACCACATAGCACTGATCACAAGTGAACACTACTTCTTTTTTTTACAACCTATTAATAGCAGATATAGCTAGTTATGCAAAAACAAACACTACGAAAAACATGAACATGACTTGCTGTATGCTGTATTTCAATGAAAACATACACCCAAAAGAGTAAACTGGCTACTGAAATAACTTGTATTCTTGTAAGGACTTGGAGTAAATCTATTCAGTCAGAGTCCTGCATTTTAATTCTTCTCTGAAAAATGTACCTGATCTTGCTGGCTCTGACTTTGGGAAGCCACAGTACACTTCCCATGTACATTAGTGGGCAGAAACTAACATTCAGCAACAACAACAAAACTGCTGCCTGGGATGGCTCTTTAAAGCTTGAAGTAATACATAAAAAGTGTTGCATGGGTTAGCGTCTGGGTGTTTAAAACCTTCAAGTAATATATGCATAGTGTTGATCTGTGTGTTTGATCTTTGACATTTAATTATTAAAATCTGTGTTTTTTATTGTGGGGTTTTTAGTAGCAAACAATTGTTTTTCTTTCATTTTTACTTTAATTTCCCTCAGTAGGTGATATTCAATGATAAAACTTCTATTGTGCTGCCTGGAAGACAAAGGAAATAATGAAAAAAAAACAAACAAACATTGAATTTCACATTATATTTTAGTTACTCATTTAAGAGGTGAGATAAAAAAAACTACTGAGACTGTTCCTATTGCACACAAATTGAGCACTGAATGATAGCATGCATTTGGCAGATATAAGCTATATTTACTGTGAGTGAATGCTTCAAGTTTCATAAGTATAACCAAAGTTTAGGTTTACTGACATCTGAGTCAAAGTAGCTCCGTGTTTGCAATGGGCCCATGCAGGGATGAGCCAAACTTAATATTTTCATTGCTGGTGATGGGAACTACGGTTCTGATCCAAAGGACAAAACGTAGTTGTCGCAGTGGAAGGTCAACAGTCCTCAAGATGGAGGAAGGAATGTCATGCCAAGAGAGCAACCAGGAGCATGCTGGCGGTTTTCTATTACAGTTGAGGGTTTGCGCACCATAAATAATACCCCTAGGGTCCGACCCAGGGCTACTGTGATGTTTTGAGGCATCTAAAGGCGAGCAAACGAGTGTAGCACACTGGCAACTGGGCTCCGTAACACAGCAATGAGCATTAGAAATGCATGCCCAAGTACACCAGCCCCTGCCTGTGCATCCATGTCAGGCACGGCGACTACACACTGTCATCCTGTGTGTGACTGTTGTCCCCTCTCTCCCTATCACATTCAACTCATGGTCTCATTACAGCTATAACATATGTTACGTGATAAAGCGTCAGTGCTTAAGCACGGCAGTCAGTCCTAATGTTGGGCTCATAAATCGCTGCTAGCTGTCAAGGGCTCCTCCAAGCATTTCTCTTCATCATGTTGCTTGTTCCACTTCTAATGTGTCCAGCCCCCCCGCCGCTGAGTTTATGCAGCGCATGCCTTCACGGTGATTTCAGATTGCTGCTTCCTGGGTGCCTATCATAGTCGACAAAGCACAAATAAACCGGATTGTTACTCTCTGCATAAGTTTTCTCCTGACGTTATCATCCTGATGCTCTACCACTGCTCCTGTCTCTTTCATTTCCCTGTTCTCTCTCTCTCTCCCTCTCCATCTCTCTTGGTTTTATTTCCTCTCCTCTCTGCCTCATCCATCTGACACTTCTTTTTTCTTTGCCTTTTTATGTCCTGACCTCTCAAAATTCCCCAGCATGCCTGCCTGCTGCCACTGCGCCAGGGGGATTTGGAGGGGATGATCAAGTGAAGATGATGTGCTTTGCAGATTTTTTTTTCTCTCACCCGCCGCTGCTGTATAATACTTTATCCGCAACAGTTTAGACGACACGCTGACGTTCATTGGCGCCAATTCCTTACGATACGAGGCTTGTTACGCTGTCGACTAAGCATGAAAAAAGAGGCAGTAACACCGTGCTGGTGCACTGGAAAGTAAAAGAAGAAAGACTTGTGTTGCTGTTAAAAGGGATGTCAGCGTAGGGAGAAGAAGAGAAAGAGGCCTCTGAGGTGAAAACATCTGATTGAAGGTGAGTTTGAAATATTTGATTCAGGGCGAGAAAGACAAAACAAAGCAGGAAAAAAAAGGAGGAATCAGAAAAGGAAGATGGTTATTCTGGGTGAAGTGAAGACTGGAGGCGAGAGCTGTGATCCTCTCTGCTCTCTCTCTCTCTCCTTCCCCCTTCATGACACACTTTGTGAGTTGCCAAATTAGATGTGGAACTTATGAAAAAGCACTTGAACAGGCAATTATTTCCCCCCTCGTGAAAATCCCGTCGTTAGAGTGGGCTTATTAGGAGATGAATGTGCCTGGCATTTAGCTTGTTGTTTGTTGCACAAATGAATGGAGAGAAAGCAAAGACTCAGAGGAGACTTCATTACTCTCCGTCACACAAATAAAAATATATACAATACATACACACACATTACTGCAAAATATGAGAGAGTGTGAGAAATCTGTAAATTGATGAAAATCTGAGCATGTCCAAAAAACGCAGTCTGTCTCTGACAAAATGTGTGTGAGTTCTACTACTGCAAATACATCTGGGTTCAACTAAAGACTGATTACATTAGATATCCAGCTTTTTGTTCTGTAGGATAAACTGGGGAGTAAAAATCCTGGTATCTTAAAAGAAAATACTGAGAGAAAAAAAAAAAATCTGATGGAGCCATCCAATGGGACTTCATGACAGAGTTCTACAACTGATTTTTCCACTTTACAATTAAATTTCTGGCTACATTAATAACTAATTAATAACAGCTACATTTTCTGCTTCCTTTGCATGCACTTTTTACCATCTCTGCATGACCAAACCATTATGTGTCCTGACATGTGACCTATTCAAAAAAACAGCAGATGAATTAACACAACAGAAATATATTTCACTGAATTTAGAACGACACTTAAAATATAGCGAGCAGAAGATCTTTTCTGAAACCTGGATAAGTGTCTAGATCTGCCTTAAGTGTTCGTGTCTTTGTGACAGTTTTGTGAATCAAAAAGACAAAAGAAGAACCAGAAATCAATAAAGAGTGAAGTGAAGGCATTTGAAGTCGCCATCACTGCACTTGCTGTTTCAGAACACAGTTGACGGAAGAGGATCAAAACAAAAGAGAAAAAGTGTACCTTTTGAAATTGTCATCATGCTCACTCTAAATGAAAGAGACTTTCAAACTATGAAATACAGTTTGATTCAAATATGTCCACAACTATAGAAAGTATCATATCTGATCCTCTCTGTCTTCTCTTTGCTGTTAAAGACAATAACAGCAGTTCAGCACGATAAAGATGACTTTTGTTCTCAAAACATTAAATCAGTAGATTACATAAAAGGCACATTCCAACAGTCCATATTATAAAGAAACAAACACAATGAGACATTTCAGTTCTAATTTACCAACATGTTACGTTCAGGAAGTGACCTTGCTTATGGCACCAAACAATATGTTTTCAGCACAGCATATACAGCAATACAGCATTTCCCAGATGAGATTTGAGTACATAAGCCTCCAACTCAACATGCCTACACAAACATGTACACATATGCACAGTAATATAACAGAACATGTAGTTCATATAGGCAATTCCCATTTATTTTCTTGCAGTACTACAGCATGATATTAACTTGTGCTGAATATTTTTAGACCCCTGTTGATTTTTTTTGTATTTGTTTCTTGAGTTTATCGTCTCTGACATACTCAGTTTGAATCGTATGAAATTAATCTGCTAAAGCTCTCCTGAACAAGATAATTAGAAATGGGACTGGCAGCATATTGGTTACAAAACTGCTTCATTTTTGAGACAGAGATCCAGCAGTGAACTGTCTCTTCAACATCACAGTGTTGTAATAGTTCTGTTGTTGACAGCTTTTGCCTACAGAGAGCTATTGCACAGAAAATACCTGATTTATCTGACAAAGGCTTCCTGCTTATTTAATCATGAAATAGTTATACAACTCACTTGCACAGGCAACCAATTCAATCAACTGTAAAAAAAAAAAGAGAGTTTTCTTTGAATAAAGAACATAAATGGCAACCAGATGAGGTTATCCTTTACATTCTGGGCAGGAGCTCAAAACTTGATCAGCTGAATTTCTGTCATGTCTATAGTTTCATAACGTTTAGTCCAAGTTTATCTGGACTGAACAAACTGTGACCTGCTGGACACAATGGCTGTCACAGTGCTCTTTTATGTAGCTGTTTTCAAAGAGCTACAAAACCTGTGCAAAACCTTCCAGTCACAAATACCAGCTGGTAAACACAGTGAAGAACTTAGTAGAAAATCGTCATGAAAAAAAGAGCTAAAAGAGCTAAAAGTATATAAACATTAGACTTCAATTCATCAGGTGGACAGATACACAACTTCTGATGAATTCTAAGGTTTCCAAGTTTTGTCATAAGATGTTAAATAGAGACAGAGAAATAGAGAGAGAGAGAGAGCCATTGCCATAAAATACAAGAACGCAAGCTGATAAATAGCACCAAAAAAAAAATACAAAAACAACAATAAAATAAAAAATAAAGTAATAACACAAAACTTCAATGCTTAATTTAAACCATAACAAAAGGTTTCACTTGAGATCCAAGTAATTGAGTAACTTAGGAATCACATTTGTTAAAATTTATATTTCAAACTACTGCTCAATGTTACCAATGAAAATTAACATAAAAATCAAGTAACTTGACTCCAGTGATTTTAACTCTTGAGCACAAAAGAATAAATAATAATGCTCATATTCAGACTGCAAATTAACCAGTGCTTTAAAAAGAGATGAAGGCAATGTAATCCAATAGATAATACTCAAATCTTTTTCACATTAAATTAAATCAAATTAGTATTATTAAAAAATGTAAAAATTCACAAAACATTTCATTTGAGTAAATAATGGTGTGTTAGTAATGACCCCAGGCCTTGAAAAACAATGATTAAAAACACAATGTTGCACAAGGACATTTCAGTTATTCTGTGTATATTTTGAATAACGTGTTCTCACCCATGGGGTAAGATTCATTACTTATATCGAAGTGATGCTTTTTGTGCCCAAGTTGCACACACACACACACACACACTACACACACACACATACATGCACACTCATACACAAACTGCCACATGCATTCATCCACAAACATTGCATATCACTCGTATTTGTCTTATGTGTCCTTGGTGAACAGGCTGCTGTAACTCCACAACTAAGCTGCTGAATGATATGCCACACAGTGCTTTGACATACGCACCACACACACGCTGCGAGCACAAGCTACATATTTACTTTCTCCATATGTCCTTGGTGAGCAGGCTCAGTTGTTGGAAACAGATCACAGGGTTGGAGGATAACATGACACATAAAGCCTTTAAGCCCATTTAAATGCTCATAGGGTGTCTGATGTAGGAGACACAATGTGTATTTGCTTGGGAGGTGTGTATGTGTGTGTATGTGTGTATACTGTACTTGCACAAGTGTGTATGACTGTACATGTGGTGTCTGTGTGAGTGAGAAAGGGCATGTCGTCCCTGTCTGACTCAATATGAGCATGCTTTGGTGCTGAATGACGAGGTGCTGACTTACACTTTACTTGTGTTTGAGAGTGTGTGCATGTTTGTGTCTGTGTGTGCGTGGACAAGAGTGGTCCTACACATTTGTCTCAGTGAGTGTTGGACAGAGAGAGAGAGAGAGAATATGAGTGTGCATGTTGGTCTTCCCCTGCTTACAGCGAACAGCAGCACTTACTCAGTCAGCCTGATAAAGAGAGCATTATGGAAGCAATCCATTTGCCTGAAGAAGGCTTGCAGATGAAATAGAATAGTCAGGCTGCTGGGGGAAAGAGAATACGATTTGATGCATTACTCAACATGTCAAAAAGTATTTTTCCAATTTATTCTGCGTAACTTTGGGAGAGTTAGAGCCACATTTGTTGTGAGAGCAGCCAGCGGAGCCAAGTGTTGCTGAGGGATGGAGGGAAAAGGAGAGAAAGAAGAAGGGAGCAGAGGGTGAGGAAAAACTGACAGACATTATGTTTTAAAAGTTGCACTAGGCAAGGTTTTTATGGAAAAAAAATGCACCCAATTTTAGCTTAAATCACACACTGGGGTGTAGAAGAAAGCAGATTTACTCCCTGCTAATAATAAAGTACTTTGACCCATTTACCCAAACAAGTTACATACTTTCAACATAAACCTGTGCTTTTGTATTTGCATTTTTTTACTTGTTGTTGATAATAACTGCATTATTTGTAGTAAGGTGGTCTGATAAATTTACATGATAAGCGTTGCTTTTCCAGGCAAAAGCTTTAGGGAATCAAAAGTGAAGTAATAAAGAAAACTTGTCTTGTACTGCAGTGTAGAGCAGTTTTGTCTTGCTGTTGTGTGTAAAAAATGAAAATAAAAATGAAAAAAAGGCTGAACTTCAAAGCCTCCATCATTTAGGTCCAAAAGAAAGAGTTCACGGATACCATTTATATTATTGCTGGACAACACATTTAAAGGGCTGCTCCAGCAGTTTAGTTTTACAGTTTCATAAAATGTGTGGTCTGGACAGAGACAGATTTAAGAAAGGAACTGCCACATTTTGAGGTGCAAGGATTCTTCAGATATATGATTTGTCCTTAAACCCTTAGGTGTATTATTTAATATATATATTATTATTTTTAATATGTATGTTTTATTAAATTTAGTGCAATTTAAAATATTAAGAGCAGTCAAATAAAAGAAATTTAAAAATTTAGAAAAAATTGGAAGAAGATTCAAGCAGCTTTTCAGCACAGGCACTGACTTAGAACACAGCCAACAGTCCGACGAAACTTGAATGTTGCAAAATGCCTTGATAAATACAAAGCATGATCATATCCATGCAGCTTATCACGTGTCCCAGTGGCAGCACAGTGAGTGGTTTGCATACAAACCGCAATTTTTGGGCTACTGAGTGCACCTCAGTATAAGCCGCACCCACTAAATTTAAAAAGAAAAAAAGATTTTGTACATATATAGACCGCACTTGTATATAAGCCGCAGATGTTCATGTAGTAACATGGGATATTTACACAGAAAAATACAATACAGAACGATTTTTTTAACTTTGAATCAAATAAATGTATCTTTCCAAACAGTGCCTGTAACATGGCTGGTTAAAAAAATAAATAATACAATAGCCTACCAAAAAAGTTATTGATCGCTATCTTCGCTATCCATGATGAGGGCATGTGCATGAAGCGCAAAATGACTGATCTGAAGAATTTCGTGTAAGTGCGTTTGATTTAATTCGAACAGCTCCATTGATCAGCTGTGACCTGTTCGGTAATTTCATTGGTCTGATGTGACGAGGCTGAGTGTATTGGTGACATGAAGCTCTTTAGCACGTAAAAAGCCATAAATTAGCCGCATCATTATTTAAGCAGCAGGGTTCAAAGTGTGTGAAAAAAGTAGCAGATTATAGTCCGGAAATTACGATATAGATAACCATCATTAAGTTACTTTGATGGTGGAGAAAATTAAAAAAAAAAATTGATGACTCTCATGCAAGACCTAAGAGTTCAAGTTCTTTTTCTTATGATTTCCAGGTGGATGGTGAATATTTAATCAGTGTTGCACATACCAGATAGTGGGATCATTAAACATGTGTTTGGTATCTATTTGTCAAGATTTGACAGGGTTATAATTCTGAGAAGGAACACATTTTAACTTCAAATCACCCCATGCAGTATGTTTTCGTCCTGCTAAGCTGCCTGACACCCCCTGGTGGAGGCTTTTGGACCTCTCCTTTGACTTTGTCCTGCTAAATGTTGTAGACCTTAATATGTAATTTTTCTTTAGTCAAAAATATTATCTGAGAAAATGAGATAAATTACAGAATTTAATTCAAATAAATTACAATGAACATTTCATTCCCACCTCCCACCACTGTTTTGTGACTCCTGTGTGATCTGGACTTCAGTTTGCTTCCCTTATTTAGACACAATTTAATTTTTTCTTGTCTACTCACTATTTCCTCTTTTGTTTTTCTCCTCCATCAGTGGAGAACATGAGTGTAGTGAGCTCTTTGCATGACAACTTGGAGCCTCGAGGTCATGGCGGTCGTTCCCAGCCGCCAGCTCTGTCCACGGTTTATGACCACGACGAAGCCATGAGCACCATCAGCAGTGTTTCCCAGCAAGGCCGCCGCCGTGACGACTACCCACGCCATGGAGGAGGGTACATGGGGGAGCGTGCACGTGCTCGCTCCATGGACAACCTCGATGACATCGGACGTCGCTATGGCCGCGATGACTACCCACCACAACGGCGCCCAGATGAGCCCAGAGGCAGAAGAGGGTGAGTCTTATTTCCCTGATGAAGGCCTGATTGTTCCACGTATTTGATTCATGATTAATAACACGATTGAGGCCATGGCACCAGGCTTTTTGTCTGCCTTTGTTCCCTAACAGACTGTTAAAATTTATTCGATTACTTGTGTGGAAAAGCAAACACACTCCATTAAACCGCTTGACCACTTAATTTATCTGTTTTTTTTTCTCACCAAGCAAAAATCTTCTTCAGAAAACAAAACAAAATTTTAAGTTTTAATTTAAACATTGATGCTGAAATTAGGGCTGGGACTTTATCACGTTAATTACGACTAATTAATTACAGAAAAAATGACTCAACAAAAAACAATAACCCACTTAATCGCAATCTATTTTTGCATTGGAAACAGCGCAGAACGTTTCTCTTTGCACGAGTTCCCAGCGTAGCTCAGTCGGTGGGGCGGGCGTCCTATGTGTGAACCATTGACTGTATAAAACACTGGACAAACCCTCCGTGACGTCACCCATTGGTTTCTGCCTGAGCAAAAAGAAGCCTCCAATGGGAATTTGCTCCCTTTTGGAGCCAGTCTCAAGCGGTCAGTCAAGGAATTGCAAGTTTTTTTACTTCCTGGTTGGCTTCAGTGCAGAAGTGGGGAGTTTGCCCCTTGGTGTGAACGCGAGTTTGACTCCGGCTCCGATAATTTTCTGCGTGTATATAAAATTAAAAATTAAAATTAAAAAGAAAGAAAGACGAGAAGTCATTGCTGGGTTTGTTGGGTGGAAAACTGGATGTGGGTACAAATTGTCCGAGAAAGAATTTGCCTATCTGCAGCTCTTCTAACCTCCGCTACCACCTCAATGCCAAACATGTTAGCTAGCACAGACAACAAAATGAAAAAAATGCTGCTTCTCATGTCAAACATTGATAAGTGATCAATTGAGATTAATTAATTACAAAGCCTCTAATCAATTAGATTAATTTTTTTAATCGAGTCCCACCACTAGCTGAAATTTCTCTCTTTCATAAAAGTATTAAAATGTTATCATACCATGAAGACATGTTGTGTTTTCTGTAGTTACAAAAATGCGAATATGCTGTAGTATACATGGACATGTAGCAACAACAGTGTGTTGTTTAGCTAATTATGCTGCTGACTGCTTCTTCTTTTTTTGTTATGCTAATCAAGAAGGAGTTCAGAAGAGCTGTTAAAAGTATTTTCTTCTCCAAAGATAAACTGAAATTATTGTTCAGAAATAAAAACAGGGACAGTCTCTTGTATAAGATTGGTCCTGTGAGTTGTTCTTTAATCAGATGGTTGTTTTTTGTTTTTTTGGGAGTTGTGTTCACACTCCTTACTTACAGCCATTGACTTGTGTTAAATGGAATCTGGATCAAAAGGAGGCTTGTTTTCAATCAGAGCGCCCTTTAGCATAGAGAATACAAAATGCTAGTTTTGCAAGTAAATTTATACTCTATAATATCACATGAAGGTATATCAAAAAGCATGAAAAGTAAATGCTCATTTATACAATTGTTTACAATATATGGTCTGTATTGTGTGCTATGTGTGCTGGCTGCCTCTGCTGTTACGCACATAAGAGTGATCGCGTGTAGAGCAGAACTGTTGATGCAAAAGATGGTTTGCAAAAGGGAATAAATTTCAACATCTCTTTTCTGTTTAGCAATTGAGAACTCAATAAAAGGAACAAATTTGACAGACTTTAGTTTGCAAACCCTTTATTTGTACTGTACTCTTAAAAAAAAAGAGAGGTAGGAACCTTTAAGGTTGCAAAATGTCTTTTATAAAATATCTTGATCTGAATTATTTAAAACCAAACAAATATAGCTGATACTTATCAAAGAGATTTATTTTGTATGTGTTGTAAAAATTATACGTTTAAAATTCACTAAATAATATCATTATATATATATATATACACACCTAAAAAATCCAGCACTAGATTGGTATTTGATTTTGTGCCATGACCGTGGGTATTTCCGGACAAGTCCTCTGTAAAACATTTATTAGAACATATAAAGGGAGAGCCCCTGAAGAAAAAATACTACCAGGAAAACCACCTGTGTTTTTTTCTTTTCCGCCCTCCTCACTTAGACCTCCGTGTTGTCTCTGCCACCCACTTTCCTGCAACTGTATTTGAACTTGATGCATGATTAAGAAAGCAGGCAGTTATGAAAAACATCAAAACAATTTTATCTAAACATCACCCTTTTTTCTTTCCTCATTCAGCTTTTTTATGTTTTATGATTTTTTTGTGTGTCAAACCAAACAAGGCATGTTTGTTAACATATTCTTAATGGGGCTAAAATGTATGTCTATTTTTCATTATGAAGAAGCTGCATAGTCAAATTTTAGGAAAAGCAAAAAGAAGACAAAACTAGGTTCAGTGTTAAGTTGAACCCCGGGGAATAAGATGGAACTAAAGTTGATCTTTATCCTTATTATTTTCAGCATTATTGTGTCACTGTCTTTTTATGTTTCTTGGACGGGATGCAACTGGAATGTAATTTCCCCATTGTGGGACCAATAAAGGTTTATCTTAATCTTATCTTATCTTATCTTAATCTTATCTTATTGGCTTCAGCTTTGTAGATAATGTAAAGCCATTCTTTAACCGTTAGAGGAAATGCACAGGAAATGCAAGATGCAAAAACTTTTTGGGTGAGCACCTTTAACCAGAATGTGACTTGATTGTGCCTGGCAGTTTCAGTGGTATTGGTGGTTTAACCTGCTACCAGAGAAATTGCACTGCAGGGTAGGCACAGATTCAGTTAAGAGCTGTTTCCTAATTCTTTCCTGATCTGTCTAATCTTAGTTCACCAGCAGTTCTCATACAGTGCATTCAGGAAGTCTTAGTGCAGAAGAGAGGGGAGCTCCCCCAAATGTACATAAATCAATGAAGCATTGCAAAGATTTGATCTTGGTTATGTTGTAAGTCTCATTTCTCTCAGCAAATTGATTTTCAAATTAATTTCCCAGTTTTTTTTTTCACTAATTGATGGAACAAATCTTTTTAATGTGAATTAAAATAGAACTTTCCCTTTTCTACAACAATTTCTTAATGTTAATAACTTAAGTATTCATTACAAATGAACAGCTTCCTGTCTGCTTCTAAGCACACAAATGAGCCGAAAGAGGACTGACAACATGATTTTAATAGCCGTAGATGTGGTAATACAAGTGTACACTGTGAAAGAGATACAAGCAGTCTATGCATTCAGTATTCTAAATGCATTATGCAACATATTTATTGTTTTACCAGATTTTCTGAATTTCTTACATCCAGGTTTTGTTCATTACATAATGTGGACAGTGTGTAGTTCAGTTGACTAACTTATACAAGCTATAGCAACTGGTTTTAAGTCACAGCCTTGGATTGTTTCCTTCTCCCCTAAATTTTTCTGATCACTGTCTCTTCAGCTCGGATGATGATCGGTGGAGCAGCAGTGCCCGCAGTGGCCACGACCGCAATTTTGACGACCGCAGGCGCCGAGACTACTCCCCCGATGATCACCGGAGGGGAGACAGAGGGGGCTACGGTGGCCTCCCAGGGAGACGAAGCCGCAGCCGTGATGATCTGATGGACCTGGAGAGAGACCGCTTGCATGAACGCGGGGCAAAGGGCAGGCGAGATGATTATGATGACAGCTTCCTGCGTGAAGCCATGGAGAGGAAGAAGATGGGCGAGCAGCAGAGGGCACGCAGCCGGGAACGCCTTGACAGCGAGAGCGACCGCTCGGATCGGGGTAGAGCGCAGCGCGGTCCCCCACCACTCCCCCACAACCCGCCCTCTGGTTATCCAGGTCGCCGAGATGACTTTCCTCCTCCTCCTCCGCCGCCATACAGTGACAATGAAAGTGTGTCATCTTCGAAGAAAAGCAACCTGCGCAAGGTGAATCACAACAAAACTCACACATTCATATGAAACCTTTGTAGTAAGTGGGGGACTTTTAAGGATGGGTTTACTGGGGGAATTTATTAGCTAATTGGAATACCCTATTGGAAAAGCTTTAAAGAAAAGGTGTAAGGCAAAAAAGCATGTATGAGGGGTAATGGATAATTTAAAGATGTGTCAAAAATCACCAAAGGTCTCCATTTATGTCTTGATAAGCAGCTTTAAAATGATCAGGTAAACGGTCTTGGACGTTTTGCTCACCGTTTGGTTCATTAAATTGCCAGATGTTGTCCCCTTATCATATGTATAAATATTATCCCCGTGTATTTGTACTTGACTCCACACTTAACTGCTTTTTGCACTTTTGTTTAGATGACAAATTGCTTTTAGTTGTCTCATAACTTGTACTGTATGCAGTGATATTAAAATCAAACCAATTCTAATTTGATTTAATCTAATCACATCAAATCAGACCCTAATGAACAGCAGGAACGATTAAGAGTAAGAAAAACTTGCCAGTTTTTTAGATAGGCTCATGACTCTTGTTGAAGTCATTATTTAAAAACTGTGAACCTCTCCTTAAACCTTTTAAACATCCACCTTTTTGGGAGTATTTGGAATATCCGAATGGAAAAGCTTGTAGCAGAAAACTTTAGAGCCAAAATGCATGTATGAGTGAGTGGTTAGCACGTCCAAAGAAGTGAAAAGTTTAAACTTTCTCTATCTCTATAAATCTATCTCTCTATAAATCTCTATAAGTAGTGTTTTGCCCCTTTAAAACAGCTTAAGCAGATCGTTCGTGATCTGGTGGATCTGAACAGGTTAAGTAGGATGATTTGTGATTATTATGATCAAAGGTGTGACTTCTGTGAAGGGACAGATTATAAGTAATCCAATGTGTTTTATCAGATGCAAGATTAAAGGATAAATCCTTGTGATATTCTGATTTGTTAACTAATCCTATGTAAAGACAAAACCAAACAGTGAATTCATCCCACTAACAAGTATTGCCTTTGTAGTCAAACCCTTAAACAGCCTATTGTGCCCAAGAGCTCAGTTATAATCCTAAAACTGTCAAAAACACATCATGGAGCCACACTGGTGACCCGACCTGAACTGCTCCTAAATTATCTCAAACTACTACTGAATCAACCTGCTGATTGCTGCTGATAATACATTTCAGCTCACCACAAGTCAGTTTTTTAAAATTTATAAAGTGCCAAATCACAATGTAAGTTATCTCAAGACACTATACAGTAGAGTAGGTCCATCATCAGACGATACCAGGGTTGTTACTGTGATCTGAAACCAAAAGAAGCCGGGAAAAAAAACTGAAGCAAAATGAAAGAAGATAGCTGAAACTAAATATGAAACACTTTTACAAGGTTACAAAAGCAATAAAAAAAACTAAGCACAAACTTGGATTTATGTTCCAAAGCTTGATTGCACAATGAAAATGAAAGTTGTAGCCCTTGCATGCTCAAAAACTGAAATACTTGAATTACAACCATTTTGCAGCTCATTTTGTAAATGTACTTTGCAGTGTGCAGTATTTTGCATGTGCACCCAGTGCAAAATCAGGATCCACATACAAGACTTGTCGTTGACTTATTTTCCCCCCGAACGCCCTTTCAAATGCAAACCTCCCTATTCGTCCCCATTCGCTTAGGACCGACAAATATGATTGCAGTGTACTTTGCTTCCTTAGTGGGATGTATGCTGTGCTGGGTTTCTTTTTTTTTTTTTTTTTACCCAAAGGACGATTACACATTTGAGGAAGGGTGGAGGTCCAACCTACCAACTTACAGTCAACACACAACTTGCTCTAACTACTGAAGCACAGCGGCATCTCTCAAAAAGAAACTTTAACTCTTCTGAGAAACTGAAAGTTAAAGTAAAACTGTCAAAACATATTCTGAAAATGAAATATGACCTTGTTTTACTTGACTTTTCCTTTTTTACAGAACGGAGCTGTGAGTCGGGAGAGTCTCGTGGTTTGAAACCAACCATGATGTGAGAATCCATCTCATAAAGAAACAGTTGATTTATTGGACTGTAAATATTCATCACACCACTGTTTTGCTGTGCTGATTTTTATGTGGCGTAATTTAGAGCAAACTTAACAAGAATTGATGATGAATGTGTTTGAATATTTTCCTAACACGCAAAAAGGTGCACAGATAAAATGTCATGTGCCTTTTCCATGTAAAAAACATTGTGGCTGCCACAAGTGCCTTAGTGTGTACAGAATTTTACTCATATATGTGAAATTCAAGTTTTTAAAGAATTCTCTGTAAAGGTGTTTACATCTTTGTGAGTAAACATGTTTTGACTAGTTTGAGCTTTATTGTTTTTAACTTTCTCGTAGTTTCAGTTTGCTGATAAAAGTACTGACACAGATTTGTAGGGGTTCATAAATTGTTTTGTTTGTTTTTTTTTTTACTTGTGAAAAATGAACTGTTTTTGTAAGAAAAACTATGTACATTTAAAGGAACTGATTTTATCTTTGCTTTTAGATGCATTAAGTCTTTGCTTAATGTTCTTTGTAACCTGGTGAACAAAATGGTCTCAGTTAGAAATCATGCTTGAGTACTTTATTTTGTTTTTTGTTTCCTTATGTCCTTGTTTTGTTTTGTTTTTTTTACATAAAATGTTTATTTTAACCTCCAGTATATTGTACAGTCGACCAGTAATACACTCTAAAAATGCAAATGTTTATTGTGATGTAATGAAATTTAATTTTACAATAAAGGTCTCCCTTGTCAGGCCATTTGTTTGACGTGCAGAATTTTACCACTAGATGACACCATCATGTCAGTCTGTGTTGCTCAGATTGTAGCAGTGGTGTAACTGTAGTCTGTGTTTAAACGTGTTAGTCACATCAGTTGTTCATTTCTACACTATTTAAAACACCAAACTGAGGAACTCCAACAGTTTGTCTGTAGCCAGACCCTTAATAAAACTAAAAGTAATAAAAAATGACCCTGCTTGGTTAAAAGTTTCAGTACAATGGTAAAATTAACAACATAATCCATCGCATGAAGTCTGCATTAAGTACTTTGTAGAGCTTAAAAAATAAGTGATGTTGATCATAGCCCAGGCCTCTGTGCGTGACTGTTGTATTCCAATAGCGGCACAAATTACAGCTTTGAAATTACATTCAGAGTTTAGTCATTGACAAACAGTCTTAGTTTGACCTTATAGAAAGGGGGAGTTATTGCAGAGGTATTTTCCAGTTTGCACTCTGTCCACTGATTCCCGCTAAAGACATCACTTAAAATTACTCAACAGGTAAGAATACAACAGCTATCTGTGAATGTTCTCATTCATCCAGGTTATGGTTATTCTAGGCAAATAAATCGAAGACAACTGGACTCAGTTATATGTTACTGATATGTTACTGACATATTACTGAGTCCAGTTGCCTTCAATTTATTTGCCTAGAATAATACAACAGCTAGAATTTAATCATGTCAAACATTATTTTGGTCTTAAAACTCCCACTATTCTCTGCTCCAGGTGTCCGTCTTCTCCATGGCGACCGTCTCCTCACACTGTACGTCCTTCCTGTCGTCAATCAACACCTTGATTTCTGTGATGCTAAAAGATATTGAAAGTGAGTTTGTGTCCATTGACCCCACACAAAGGACGACATAAACTGTTGGCTACCATTCTTCAATTTGAAAATACTTTTAACAATTACTAATAATTTATTTATTCATTTATTTTATAATGTTAAAGTTAGCTTACGTTATTAACCCAACTGTGTAGAATTTAGGTGAAAGTCATGATGGAATTAGTCATTCTCTCCAAATAAAGATTATAGGTAAACCAAATTATGGTTCCCCCTAAGGAATTATGATTTATAACACAGTCAGAGGGAGAAAAGGCAGTGAAATGCAGTAGTGTCACGCAATATTAAAGCATTACTGTTCAAAAAATTCCCGTTTTTAGTGGGCAGATCGCTCAGCCTCTTGCATTGCTGCTCACTGGAAAACCCCCAGAGTTCGAGATGCAGTAGGTTCAGACTGCCCTCTGCAGGACAAACTATGTAATGATACACTATATTAACGTAACCTACTTTAGAGTAAAGTTTAGCATTGAGATTTACTGAGGAAGCCTCTGCCGGGTTTTTGAACAAAGCTTTGAATGTCTATCATTATGACGTTCTAACTTCATCCCCAAAAAAGTGAATTTTTACTGTGTTACTCATTGAAGGTTGGAGTGTAGCTAAATCCTCTTTTTAAGTCCTAAAAGTTTAAAAAAAATAAACTCTTAATTCTCTCCCGCTGCAAGTAAACGTGTCCTAGCCGTCCTGACCCCTTGATCTTTAGCAACAGCTGCTGGTGTCTTTTTTCCTTTCGGCTTCGCCCCTCCAACCCACACAAAACTCAAAGCCCTGCCATACAAGCAAGAGCCTGTGCAATCAAATGTTGACTCAATGTCTGAAAGTCAACGTTAAGAACAAACTACTGGGCAAAGCCTTGGTTTATGGTAAGATCACTGTTACAGTTTTAAGCGCAAATGTTGATTGCAGGTCAGTATGAGAAACAAACGTCAGTCTCATGGCCGCATGCAATCTGATGCACTATGTCTCATCCACCTCCCTGACCCTTCACACGGTTTCTTCCAAGCAATATTTTCTCATAAAGCATTGAGACACCAGTTGATAGTCGCATAATGTAACAAAATAATGAGATATTGGTTAAAAAAGGCGGGATGGGCATGATTGTGAAAGAATGACGTTGGATTTTAATCGGCTTGCAAGAGAAAGCAAAACCAAATTGCAAAATTATTTAAAACTTCTGTCTATGACAGCCTGTAGACAGACTTTCTGGTTCAACTTTGACCTTGCATGCATTCTGTTTTCTTTGTTCATGAAAACTGACACTTAAGGTGTGAAGAATTTCAGTTTTACCCGCAAACAATGTGATTTGAATAATCTGGTCAAACTTTGGTTTGCCAGAGTCAATCTGTTTGTTTCTGTCCCTGTTAGATTTCACAATAGTGATGCTGCTGCGTTCCCTCACAGATTCCTGTTGCTGAGTTCGGTAATACTGTAAGGATATAAACAATGGCCAATATTATAGATAAAGACACAAGTGATAAAATGCAGAGTTATCCTTTGGTTAAATAAAAATAGTGTATGAATCTCAAACCTGACAGCTGCCCCTCTCCACCCCCATCACAGGTTCTGTATGCCAAAGATCCAATCTGCTGGCAGAGAGGAGGGAGGAGGGATGGCAGCGGAGAAAGCAAATGCCGAAGGAGAGAAGCCGAGTCTCTGAGCTCCTCACTGGCTTCAGATCAGCTGATAAGGTAGGATCTCTGCAATTCTCTCATCTACAATTAATCTTTTTAACTCACGTGTAAATCCTGAAAATGCTGCTTTTTCCTCTGAGTCAGAAAACTCTGTCTTCGTTTTCCTCTCCTGTGCTTAAATTCCTATATTTTTTTATCTTGTACTGTATGTCTGGAGTTAAGTGCTCTTTGAAACATTGTTTTACTGTCACAGTTTATCCATAATTGATGTTATAATTTACAGATTACAGCTGAGAATGACACACAGAGAATAATTAAAGTGCTGTATCTTATGAATCATATCCATGCATGATGTTTTTGTTGAAGACTGGAAATTTTTGACTAATTTTTTTAAACATTTTTATCAAAAAGAGAAAAAAACATTAGGTTTTATGTCATTCTTTGCATGAAAAATTAACATGTAATTATTAATAGTTAACATTTTTCTTGTCCTAAATGCCATGTTTACTGTCATTCATTCTGTGCAAATACAAAGCTAAAATTGCTCTCATTGCTTTAAATGTCTGTGTAGCCTGGCTTTTATGTGAAAATACTGTGATGGGTTAAAGATGAAGTGATGCATCTCTGCAAAATGGCTGTCAATAATCTCAATCTCTTTAATGGAAAGAGAAAAGAAAATTGACCTGTATATGAAACACAATCCAAGTCCAAGTCGCACAATTGGTTGGACACAGTTGGAGTGCATTGTGGGAACTTATGCCAAGTAGGACAAATTTGAGATTAGTTTGCACCTCTGGGAATAAAAATCCCATGCAAAACAGGGACAGCAGCATGTCATCCCCAAATTGGGTCAATAATCCCTCATTAAGATATTCAGGGGACATAGAACAAGATCATTGTCGTTCTGATTGGAAAAAAATTGTTTTACTGAGTCTCAAATATATTCTGGGTCTCTCTGAGTCAGACTCTGGAAAGTTTAATGTTTGATGTTGACTCTGGAATTTAAATGAACTTTCAAATAAAAATAGTTTCCCCTTTTGTCAGCAAATTATAAAAAAAACCCTCATAATTTAAAGATCTAAGCAGCATGCAGCATTGTTGAGTCTGCTGATAGTAATTTGATTCCATCCCTTTCTGCATTTTTAATGAAAAGCCACAATATAAAATGACTTTAATCAACAGATTCCAGGTGAATAATGATAATAATAAAAACATTAAATGCAATAATTTCCAACAGTTTTGCAAACATCAGCCCTCTAATGCATCTGTCCGGTAAAGTGTATGCAAGGACAATGGATCCATTCTCAGCATGTTGTTCTGTCACCCGTCTCTGTCCAGCACAATCCCACTGCCCCTCACCCATCCACATACCCTCTCACCCCTCCACACGGCCCTCCAAGCCTACATCATAATACTGTAAACACATGTGGGTTTTTTACACCGTGTGGATTCTGGTGTGTTTTAGCACAGCAGTAAAGATTGCTGCTAATCGTTGTAAAGGTAGAGGTTTGCTGCATGTTTGTGGATGAGAAAGTTGGATAGTAACACTGGGTAACACCCAACCTTTTATTCAGCTGCTTTGTCACTAAAACAGGGATTTTGTTAAAGATACAAGAAGGGATCAACTGTATGTCAAACCCTGAATTTTTGAGAAACTTCATTTGGGTTTAAAGGCCTTGGGCAAGTGTTTGGTTATTTTATTTCATTCCTGCTGATTACATGTCTGCTCAGGTTAAAGGTGGAGCTATGCTGATGTAATGTGATGCCACGGGATAAGAATGATACAGGTCTAATTTGTACAGACTGAGTGCTAAACCTTTGACTGGTGTACTTATTTCCCTGTTATACAATAGAAAACACAACTGGCTGGTAATTCACGTTAAAAAGTTGA
>JAQMCX010000058.1:2690286-2706395 GCA_029814765.1 Acanthurus leucopareius | reverse complement strand
ATTGGTCTGATGTGACGAGGCTGAGTGTATTGGTGACATGAAGCTCTTTAGCCCGTAAAAAGCCATAAATTAGCCGCTTCGTTGTTAAAGCCGCAGGGTTCAAAGCGTGTAAAAAAAGTAGCGGCTTATAGTCTGGAAATAATGGTATTTGTTTGAATATTTTTTTCTCTGAACCTTTAGTTTAAGATAACTTTAAAATCAAACAAATTAATGTGAGGTTTAAGTTTTTAACTAACTTTGCAGTTTTATAGTTTATACTCATAAAGGGGGGTTATGTTCCATGAATGTTACTCTCCCATGTCTAATTCTAATCAATATATACAAGGCATTATCACACTAAAGAGCTCCACAGGGGTTTTAACTCAGGTCCATCAGGCACTACTGACCGTGTCCTAATTAGAGCAGTTTCTCATGGAGGACATGACCCATATCCTAAATAGTCCATATTGCTGGAACAATAGAAAATGAGATTATAAAGTAGAATAGTAGATCACACAGTTTCAGATTCAGTTTGCTGTCTTCTTCAAAAAGATTATGTTTGGTATGACTGACTTTGTCTCTTCCAGAAATTTTGTTTGAAAATTGATAAAAAGGGGACTTATAGACAGACTGCAGAGTTGAAATGAAGCAGAAACTGAATGTAACTTTACTTTAGTGTGGTTAGTCTCAGCAGGCAGGCTCAGAGCTGTTCTTTCCCAAATATCAAGCACATTTGATGAGGACATATCACCCTCCAGACACTGCTGCAGTACTTGGGAACAGTTGGGTGCTGACCTTCTCACAGCAGGGTATCAGTGAGGAACCCCAACATGTGTGTTCTCACTATTACAATCCATTAAGAACTTGCATTTTATCGTTTCAAAAATACTTAAACACATTTTTGATTTCTTTGCTTGCTTATTAATGCTTATGATACAATGTTGAGTCAGAGTAATTGCAGCATTGCACAACAAGAAGATTTGAAAAAGCAGACCAGGGGTTTTTCCTTTAGTCTTCCACCTGGAAACATAGAGGTAATTACAGAGGAGGTAGGTATTTGTCCTTTATTTTTGTTTCCTTTGTGCAGGTTTGAAATATACCTCTGAAAATAAACTGTGAATCACTGTTCCCAACAGCCACTTCCATGCTAAAAAGTTAAATGATTACATAACTAATCAGACCCCAGTAACTCTGATGTCTCATTCACTTGTTTTATTACTGATTCCTACATAAGATAAATGAATCTGTTTTTTTTTTCTATCTATGTGCAGCCTTTTAAGTTTTTATTATCTGCTATGATAAAACAAAAAAAAAAGATCCAAACTGGGGACAGGAAGAGTGGAAGCCCATAAACGGTTGTAGAGTGGCAACACAGAAATTCTGGATAAATGAGAGTTGGCTGGTATTTTTCTGTTTCGCTGAAGGTTGACAATTGTAGACCACACACACGCACACACGCACACACACACACACACACTGTATAACCGACAAATCAGAGCATCTCTCAGTAGGGAATTACATAAGCACCTCTATCTAAAATGGCTCGGTTCTTTCTTGACCTGCAGACAAGGCAATCTGACTGCATTAGGTATCACTCACAAGGTAAAATAGCAATTTAAAAAACATATGATAACAAAGGAAAAGGAAGAAGAAGAAGAAAAACAAGAAGAGCACACTGCCAAGTTGTGCAAGGTCCATGATTGTAATTAAAAAGATATTATAGTATATTCTATTCAAATGAATTCTGCATTCTGTGCATGTGATCGGCAGGTTTAGATCAAACAGAAAAAACTATCCGTGATCAATGTCAGATAAAGATTTTGGAAAAAAATATGAAGGAACAGTAGAGGCACCCTAAAGTAAAAGAGTAATAACACAAACAGCTGTGGATACAATGAGACTTACTGCAGCAGCTGTCTGAAATAACAGACTTTTATTAGTCCAGATTATCTTGATGTTACAGATCTGAGTGAGATCTGATCTCAGAGTCCAGTTACAAGTCATTCTCACTAAAACTAGAAACTTATGTTTAATGTCAGTTGAACATATTTGTTTTATTTTGGGATCAGATAAGGAGGTATATTGTTGAAAATGTTGGTGTCAGTTCATCTTCAACAAGAACAAACATGGATATCACTATAGATAATTAAAAATACCGGATATTAGCCAAGGTTACCTGTATGACTATGAGATCAATGGGCTTAAAGTGTGCAGTATAAGAGCATGACGTGTGTTTTCCACCAGCAAAAGCAGATACTGAAACATTAAGGTGTATTTTAAATGAGTTTCTGTTAACTTTTATAGCAAATTCTCTTTTTTTCATGTGTAAAAGTTTTTTGTGATATTTCATCTACATCAGGCTATTTTTCTGACATCAGGTATTTAATTTCTTGTTAATTAAATCACTCAGTCCTTCAAGCTTTTGAGCCAACATCAATATGAAATTAAAACACACTTGAAAAAACACACGCAGAGCAGACAAGCTGTTGGGCTGCATAAGGGACAACTCTCACTTTTTTCTCTGCTATTAAAACCTTTCTGCCTTTGCTCTAAATATCGCCACTTAAAATGTTGCTGTTTCTATTGCTTTCACCACCCACGCATGAAACTCATCTCCAAGGCAATCTGGGAAGCTTTAGTAATTACAGACTGAAACAGAAGTCTACCAGAGAGGTAGATTATAAAATGATGGTGATATAGTGTATGACATTTAAAAAATTTATACATCTGTTACCCTTGAAATCAAAGCATGTCCTGCTGGAGAATCTCCCTCTTCCATTCTCTCTTTTTCACACTTACTCACAACAGTACACTCAATTACAGAGCACTTGATCAAGGCTTCGCATATAACACCCTCTAATCGCCTTGACACTCACACACTTCTCCATCACACGTACACACTGGCACTACTTAATCATCACATACCACACACACTAACACACTTATCAGCCTCTTATCATTTAGAGTGGTGCACTGCGGGTTGGAGTTGTGATATTACTCTCATTAAAACAGCCACTAATTACCAAGGCCTGAGAGACAACAGAGGAAATAATAAGAGGAAGTCTGTATGTGAACTCCGCTGAGACTCTGCTGGTGCTCTGTACTGGCTGGAGTGGCAGCCAGTGAAGAGGGTCTCATTACACAGAATCACACACAAACATGCACAAGGGTATAGCAGCATACACACTCTGATGCATGCATATATCCTATACATCAAAACATAGATAACTTACCTCAAACACCACCATGCATGCACACACACACACACACAGATTTAGGCACACAAGAGTATCAAAGTAACACAAACATACACGCCCATGCACATATATATATATATATGTGTATATATATATATATATATATATATAGGCACACTCACATTCAAGCGTGCAAACAGGTAAGAGAACGTAACTCATATTCAGGCACACAAATGTATGCACATCCATAAAACCTTTATGACTTACACAGACCCTATTATGCATGCATTCATACACATATATGCATGTAAAAGGAGCACTGTAACACACCTACACAAAAACACACATACACATAACATGCATAGAGGTGAGGCAGCTTAGACTTAATGCTAAAAAAACACTATATTTCAAAACACCACATTAACTACACACACACCACCATGCATGAATATACATATCTTCATTCCTGCACAGAGCAAAGTAACACAATGCCCTCACACACTCAAACATGTGCACGCACACTAACACACAATCTTGAATGCACAGCAGTAGACAGCCTGAAAAATCCACACATGCACCCACACATCTCATTATTACACACAGATATGCACACACATTGTTCTTCTCCATTATTTTCCTGCATAGAGGAGGAATATTATTGAGAGAGCTTTATTACATACACACACACACACCCACTCACACACACTCACATGCACACCCCCACACGCACACACACTGTACAGTTTCTGCTAATTATGAATAATAAAGCTAAGTTTTAAATAATTGCCATGGTGGTCCTTTGGTGCCTCTCCAGCAGCTAAGTGGGTCACACTTGATGGAGCGTTTCCTTCCGATCCGTCCAGCATTCAAAACCCCAATAATAGCGAGGAGGTCGGGGAATTCAGTGGCATGACATCCCGCGGAAATTATCCAATATAGGCAGGGAGTATTTTTGGCAGGAAGCAAAAGGTCCTCAAGCTTGGGAATTCTCCATGTGACATTTGCTATTGTGAGAGGGAAGAAAAATCTGATTCCATTACCTTTGGATGGCACAAATAATCTTGGGAAGGCGGTTGCACTGTCACTCCGATTGTGATTGTGGAATCAAAGGAATGAAATGTATTCTACCAATCAATCCCCATGAAAACCTAAAATAATGGGACTTGGAATGATAGAAGTTATAAGAAATCCTGTGCATGCAAAAGAACCGGCACTAAAATATTCATCAACCAAGGATGTTGGTCTACCCAATTAGAGTGTGAGGATCTGGGAATCCTGCAGTAAGTTGTATATTCTTAAATGTATGGATTTTTTATGCCCTAAAGGCTAAATTGCGTAATAATTACAGTAAAAGTCCCGGTAAATTTCCATAAAATATATATTTAGAATAATCCGTAATCCTGTTTCTGAAGTGAGCAACACTGACACAAGCTAACAAGTCCCAGTAGTGTTATTCAACTTCCAAGTCATCCATATGTAAAGAGTTAATGTGGAGTTAAACTCTTCATAGTAAATTTCCTTAATCATAGTTCCCCTGTGCTGAAGGTGGGAATTATTTATAGATTTAAATGTAATCCTTCAGTTCCTGGCAGCTGAGTACCAGATAATGAGCCAATTCTCTGTAGTTGCATGGCATAATGTGCCACCGTATGCATGGGGATTAATTCATACTGAAGTTCCCATTCCTTCCCAAGACAATATTAATTATTCTGTTAGTGGTAAAAGACATACTGTACTGTTCCATATATAGCCAGTTCTCTGGATGTTGCTACTGTAATTTATGCATCATGTTAGCTGTGTAATTATTCTGAAGCCCCTAATGTTCTGATTTCATGTGGATCTGAATTTTTCCCATGCTTAATCTTGAATGAGTTATTTCATTTTCTAAAGACACAAGCTAGTATGCTAAAAAAAAGTTTTTAAAAAGATTTGATATTTTTCATTAAAATTTAAACATGATGCAAGTATTTGAAGTGTGAAAATAATATTTTTTTATTTATGTATATATATATATATATATATATATTTTTTTTTTTCCCCAAAGTGTAAGAGGACTTTAGTTCATAGTTATGATTATAAATTGGACCCTAAACAAATTAAACAAATTAAATAAAGGGAAAAAAGTATGGGTCAGTTTATGTGTTTTAGGGAGTAATACTCAGAGCTGTGCACATCTGGTGCTCACATCTATCCTACCTGGTTGTATTTCAAGTTGGCAGCTCTAAGTGCAGGTGTGAACACAGCCAATGTGTCCGTCAATCATTATATACATGAAAAAGTTCTTTAGCAGTGCATATTAAATGTGTCCTGGGTCACATCAAAGGACCACCTACTCAGCTGATGATTTTCGTCAGAGCACACGAGACATGCTGTCACAGGTTTGTGAACCCACAAATATTTAAAGACTGAGAGATTTTGAGAGCTGTGTTAATTCAGCATTACTTGTTTTACATTCAGTAGTTTCTTTTCTTGTAAAAGCATCATTTTGTTGTTGTAATAGCCTGTTGGTGACATTACACAACACTGTAGAAACTACTCTGTGCCTAATAGGTTGTCTTTTTTATACACCTAGCAGTTTTTTGAACACATTTTAGGTTAATTTAATCACTGAAATGAAATTATGAAGAATACAGCATTTTTCTAACACCAATAATTTTTAATATAATTTATATACAGTAAGCATACAGACTACTTCCTTCTCACCACCAGACTTTAAAATTATCTTACAGATTGTGTTCGGAGAAAGTTCGTCATGACATTTTCATTTTTTTTTTACCCATTTTAAGATAATAATTAATTTTATTTAATTTTTCTCATCATATTGGCTGCTTATGTTGGACAGCTAGAAAATGCAATAATTATTTTTACAAATGGAAAAATGTGGGAGTTTATTTGCACACAGACCGGGAACTGAGAACTGATTACAACTGGTCACTTCTGATGCATACTGGGATGTCGAATAAATGCATGTTCTACTAGTAATAAGATCACCCAGGACGGATGTCAATATCAGTGTGAACCTCTTGGCTTCCCCACTGGCTTCACCAGTGTGAAGCCTCTTTGTATTTGAAAACATATGTATATCCTCTCTGTGGCTCTAGAAGAGTTTCCCAAAGTCTGAAAAAAGTTACCCTACTGATGTCATCGGGGTTAGTTCAAGAGATAACATTTTTTTAAAAAGTAGGACTGTGCAGAAAAACATGCAAACTAAATTTTGAAGATGTTTGTATTTACCAGACAAGGAGCATCCGATAAAGATGCTTTCGAGTTAAATCAAGGGAAGAGCAGAACCCTGTGTTTTAGAGTTTCAGACATACTCAGAACCAAAAAAGATCAGGACATAACCACTTCTAATGTTAAATTTTAGCATTTTTCTGCAACTGCTTAAATATGGAAGAATAATGTTTACATAAGTTTCTGGGGTATCCCTTTTAATACTTTAGACCGGCTCTTTTGAAATAAAGTATGTTTTTTATAGTATACTTATATTTGAATACCAATCACTGTAGACTCACAAGGCCCAGCAGCGAGTGTGACAAAAAAGACATGATCCTTTATAAAATTAGTAAAAGAATTAGCCAGAAGCAGTAAAACAGAGGAATGAGAGAAGTATCAATCAAAAGCATCACCACTAAACACTCCCAGCTAAGATTAATGATGCCATTAAAGAGTTCTGGAAAATTACCCAGAGTAACTAGAGCATCAAGCTTTTGATGGGCCTCCTTTTTTTTTTTTTTTTTTTTTTTTTGTTCTTATGCTTGGCAAATGTGCCAACCACTGCATTTTAATGTAACCTCCATTATTTTATACAACCAGCTTCCAACCTCAAGTTTCATATTAAACAGACTCTAAAGGTTAGTGCGTTTTGATATTAGCTTCAACTTTCATTTTGCCTTTTTTAATATTCTAATGACAGATAACTTTTCATTTGAAAACAGCAGTTTGTCAAAGGAGTAAGAATGATTTAAGGTCTATTTATTATCTTTTTTGAGAAGATTACAAATGAATTACAGGCTTCATCAGCAAATACAGGTTGCATAGATATCACGGCATTAGTTCAAACTTCATCTAGTAAACAATAGCACTTTCACGTGACTGAATGTAAACGGAGCAAATTAGGTCATTTTCTGCTAAATCATTTAGTTACCATTCTGGCAATACAACCAATATGGCCAATTTCACAAATTGATTATAAAAATATTTTTGTTTCAGTTTTGTCAAAAACCATTCATTATCCCTCTCATACAAAACCTCAAAATGTCTATTTTATTTTGTTTGAATTATTTAATAATGTATCCATTTTATTAGATTGACAGAGTTCATTCTGTTTGGCTGTGACTCAATTGTATTTTCAACTGAATGATGCTGAAGTATTCAAGCTTTTATCTACTGCAACAAATCAAATCTCAGTGAAAGGATTTTTGCTCATCCTACTGTTGCCTTTTTTCCCTTATAAAATTATGTAAATAGAATAGTGTATTACTTTGAATATGTATATTGTATTTTTTTTTTTTTGGTAAGACTAAACATCAGCTGCATTCACTCAGTCAGTGGATAATTATTCATGTATAATATCTCTTCAGCCTATGCCACAGTTATTCAGGGTGGACGGATAAATGAGGTATGCATAAGACAGAATGAAAGAGGACAAAGGAATGGAGATAAAAGGACAGAGGAGACATTGTGAAGCTGTGAATGGAGACATTGAATCATGAAAGACCTGCGAGTGACTGAAAGACAAGAAGAACGTGTCCCGCTCTTGATTAGAGAACTGTGGATTCTGCCTCTGACAGCCAATAAAGGTCAGGAAGCCACAGGGAGGCTTAGCTGCTAATGTCAGCCATTCACCTGGGAAATGAGTGTGTGTGTGTGTGTTTAGATTAAATTTCACCATATGTACATTTACGTGTGTGTCCAATGGCATAAGTACATGTGTTTGTGTGTCCCTTTATCTCTCATGTTACTGAATAGGCAGAGCAGTCTGCAGGCAATAATAGGGAAAAAGATAATAATAGGCAGACAGGAACGGAAAAGGTCCATACTCGTGTGTGAGGGATGTCAAAAGTGTCATTGGACACCTGTATGCATGTGTGGTATCTGTGTGCGTGTGTGTGTGTGTGTGTGTGTGTGTGTGTGTGTGTGTGTGTGTGTGTGTGTGTGTGTGTGTGTGTGACAGAGTTTGGAAGACAGAAGGTCAATTTCCCTGCTCTCTGTAGATTGCAATAATAGGTCCACATTCAGGTGCTCTGTCTCTGGTTATCAGTTGTGTCATTGTCCTTTTAAATGTTCCCGAGGACCCATAAGTCCACATTCACTCTGTCCATAGGTTGACTGAAGTCCCTTTATTCACATATTAACATGTAGTCATGTTTAAGAGTGCTGCATAGGTATAAAGCTGGTACTTTTGGTCACAAGCCTTCAAGTAAGAGAACCAGGATTGTTGCCAAAAGTGTGAAAATGTGCCACAGCAGTTATGGGAAACAATTTTTGTATTATGGGATAGATTTTTCTTCCACCTGTTCTTATCAGCCTGCATATATATTTGCACTATGAACTTCTCTGAGTAAAAACTTTGCACATCAACAGATTGAACAAATGACTCAGTTGGTGGTTGTTAGTGGAGTTAAGAACTAGGCAGTAGCCTCCCAATATAACTCAATTATTAACTTAGTGCACTATTTTTATATTCAAAGGCTCTGTTAAATTGCTGAAAAGGGAGAACTGGCCAGTGATTTCCCCACGGCTCTGGGGCAGTCGATGGGCTGTGATGTCTGAGAGAGGGCACGGGGGGTCAGCACATTTGAAAACTTCCTGGTATGTTTTTTGGAGAGTTCATAATTTTTTGTGGTATTGGAATGCCTTATTGAGGACGCTAGAAATTCTCTGTAGTCTGTGAAACAATGAGCAATAATACACATTGTTGGCAAGAGTAATCCGTATTTTTTCACTTAAGAAAGACACTTATTTGCTTTCAAGAAAAGTTTATCTTTTACATCTAACAACAGGGAGCAAAAATGCTTGTGTGCTAGATTACCAAGCTCTCCACTAAAGAGCAAATCTAAGTAAAATATACTCTTCATTATGTTTGACTTTTATATCTACATGCATGTGATTTTAATCCATTTCCCAATACAGCAAAATGCAGTTCTTATCAACTAGGATATGTTCAGGGAGGGATCTTGCATTCTTTGTGTCCATGTGTGTGGTTTGTGTGGTTTAGTAGCTTGGAAATAACATGTATAAAAAGATAGCTTGATCAGTTGTTACTCTGACACATTTTAAGCTTTAGAAAGGAAATATAATTTTACAGGGCTAATATAACCGGATGTTACCTTCATTTGTCAACCAACAACCTTAAAAAAAGTAAGAAAGAAACCAATCAACAAGTTGCCCCTTTTAGTAGTGAACATATCCTTGAAAATTGTTTATTATTTATTGTTTATTATTGACTTGTTAGAACAGACAGTAGAACCAAAAAAATGTAAACTTTTAACTTATGCATGTTGTGATTGCTGTTAAAGAATCTCATTCAAACGATTGGACAAAAACAGCTCATATTCCAGCCTGGCTTGATGTAAATATGGGAGGGATGTACTTTATTGAGACACTGTCAACTATCTAATCTCTAAGACTAAGCCTGCTCAGCTGCACACATCAGAGGAGTGTAGTTTCACTGTTACACACCAACATCCAGTCTACATGTTTACAAGGCAGGAACACTGTTGCAATAGAGCATGTATCTTTACCTAGATAATAATTATGCAGGGATATTAATGATGAAGCTGGCTAACAGTGGATTGCAAGGTTAGGGTGGAGGGTGGGTGGAAACAGAATCAAGGACTTTAGTTAATAAGCAGCTGCTTTGTAGACAATGTTTTGTTCATTGATAGGCAATTATGATGCACATTAAAGCACTTAGAGAGCATTTAAAGACCATTGCTATCTTGAGGGCTGAGGAGGGGGCAAAAGAGAGGATAGGGTGGGTGAGGGTGGGGGTTCGTTCATAACACTAGAGTCAATGCAACAAAGTTTTTCTTACTTTTTTTTTTTTCCTGAGACTGGGTGACCAGTGTTGTGGAACTGATGAGACTCCTGGCAGTTGTGTGCTTGTATAATCCTGCCAGCATGCTGGACCATTAATGGTCAGTGAGCTGAAAACAAGAGTGTACCTCAAAGATCCCTGCATGACCTGAAACCTGGAAATATACCATTGAAATATCTATCTATCTATCTATCTATCTATCTATCTATCTATCTATCTATCTATCTATCTATCTATCTATCTATCTATCATATACAGTAATACAATTATAAGTTTTGCACAGTAGCAGTTATGTACTTGATATGCCAATAATTTTACTTGATGCTACACTCACAGTGAATAAAGTCCGTAGAGAAAAACTAACAGTTTGTTAAACATTGTGTGAATGTTTGTGTTTTAACAAACCGCTCTGTGAATTAAAAAGAAGTAAAAAGTATGGTAAATCAAAACACATTTGTTGACAGTTTGCTGTATGGTATGTTGATGTCAAGATTTTTTGTTGTTGTTGTATTTCCGTAACATAGACAGTAACAGCAGATTTAAAGGCATATCTTTAATAATAATTGCACATTAATCCACAGGTTGTTTTGGATTTATTTTAATGTCAACTTTCAGGTGAGAGTCTTGTACATCTCAAATGTCAACTTTTCAGACACAACGCCACACAGAGCTACGGTTTTAGCTTGACCTTTTCGAATTTATCCAGTGGAGAGTTTCAGAGGCGTCAAACACTGTGTAATCATTCAACTGGACTTAAAAACACCCAAAATTCAAGCCTGTGACACACACACCTCTATCTTGGGAAGCATGTCCTTTAGAAAATCAGATTTTTCACAGTGAAATGAAAAGAGCTGATCCATGTCTGTCTGTCCTAAGTGATGTTAGACTGATGCCCTGTTTAGTTCTTATCTGCAGCACAAGACCTGGCCTGACAATCAAAACCTGACCTTTCCACTTTTATGTGGACTTTTGTTCATTTATAAGTAAAATGGTAAAATTTTCAATTAGACAGAAGGTACAAACTCAGACGATGATTTGATTTCTCCAGCCCTTTCAACCAGTGAGGTGTCCAAGGTCCTGTTTAGTTTTAGCAAAGCTGTGTGGATATTATGGACTACATTGGTTAAAAAATAAACAAACAAACAAACAACAAAAAAACAAAAAAAAAAAAAATGCATTATGGTACTCTGTTAGTCTTACTTTTACAATACAAGTAAAAATTCACCTATTCATACACTAAAGACAGAGAACAAAGTGACACCCTGTTTAGCAGAAAACACACACAACCTCGTACAGCCATCACTGACCTTCTGATAATTGGACAACCAGCTCCACCTCCTGAGCTGCAGCCGCCCAAGTTGTTGTAATTAATTGTCTCTTATTTGATTTAGTTTTAATTTATGATAAACAAAAAATCATACAATCAACAAAAAGTCTGACAATCCCAGCTTCACCTCAAAAAACTCCAGATATTTCTACAGTGATGATTTTAGAGGAGTAATCAACATGTGGGCATGCAGACCAATTATCAGTACAATAGGTTTTTAATCAATCCTACCTGCCTGAGTATAACTTTAACCCTGTCAGACAAGAGTGCTGACATGGGTCATGTAGTTGACTGTTACAGACAGTAAAGATCTACATCCAAAAGGACCATTCCCATAGCATCTGTCATTATCTGTTTTACCATGCTGTAAAACTACCAGATTAAGTTTGTACATCAATAGAAACCCATAAAAATGAGGGTTTGCGAACCATCCTTCATTTACATACACCTTTGTCAAGCCCACCTACAGTTTCACAAATTGCTTGAGGTGCAAACAAACTTGACTGGATGTGCCTTTTTGGCATGACCAGAATGTTTATCTGGGTTATCTTTCCTGGAAAACAGACAAAACTGATCCCATGTGAAAGCATGCTAAAAGCAGGTCAGAAACTCCGAGCTCATTTCATTTTCCACAGACCTCTAATGCATCCGCACTTGATTTCAAGTATCAGTGTTTGACTGTGGCCATGCAAACGATTTGTCCCGATGAAATTAATGCAGCATTTAGACACACAACACCTCTTCAAAGCTATGCAGGAAAAGCTGCCTCCAAACCTCCCAGCATCTCCACCTCTCTACCACACACACATGAATACAGCACTAAGCAAACCTGCACACAACTTCATTGCACTTGAGAGTTAAAATGCGGAAACTATTTAGTGAGCACTGACTTTGGTGGAGTAAATAAATCTTTCTTTTTTTTTAAAATTTTTATTGCACATTAGTTCCGCTCAAATAGCCATGGCCATTTTTTGTCATTAAACCATGATCATCAAAAAAGCATTTTTCCCCCTTTTTGTGCATCGGCATCTGTAAGCGGAAAACCCGCTGCTAGGAAACTGGGTCAGCGGCTTTTACCGTATTATGGGTTTGACCGTCTCTTCATTAAGGAGAAAAAAATAATAAATAAAGAGGATGGAATAAAACAATAGCAAGCGACCCATTTCTTCCTCCACAGTGATTGCAGGTGTGTGAGCACAGGGAGGGGTGAGAGAGAGAGAGAGAGACAAAGTGGAAGAGAGTGAGGGAGACTGTGTTCATTGGAGTGTGTGCAATGAAAAAGCAGAGAGACAGGCATAAAGAAGTTTGTGCACATAAGGCGACCTAGCCAAACACAGAGTATGGGAGTGGAAAAAAAGAGCATGCGTGCATATGCCCTCCCTCCTGTGTTCTATGGGCCTCGCCAGAAAGAGGTTATATCAGGTGTTGTTTAATTCTTTCTGCATCATTCTTTCCTCAGGCCATTGCTTCATTCCCACTCAACTTGCTTTAATCAACGACACAGTTAATTTATCCATTTAGAACGGCAAAACACACCTCCAACACACTGAAGTTGGGAGGTTAAATTGCTGAGTATGTGATCTGAGACTTTCCCTGCTTCTTTCTTTCTTTTTCTTTCTTTCTATCTTTCTTTCTTTCTTTCTTTCTTTCTTTCTTTCTTTCTGTTTTGTCCCCTTTCTGTCAGCAATGATCAAACATTAACTGATGCAAACTAGAAAATATGACTACGGCTCCTTCTTTGTTCCTGTGACATAAACGTTAGCTTGCAACCTCCCATAAATGTTAGTGCCACTATGAGGATTTAATTCATTCAGGTGAACATTTTTTGTAAAGTATAGAAGAGACACAAAATTAAATCCTTCTTCCGCCATCCATTTTGGCTAAGGGCTAAACTGGAAGTTAGCTGGCTCAGCTAGCAGAGCTTTTTGAATAAAAATACCCCATTCAGACTGATTTCCCATGTCTGATCGATCACAAGTGTTTATCTAATGTGACTGATTCAGATTTGAAAAGTCTTGTCACACATTTCACTTTTCGGTTGGTTGCCTGTAGGTCTATTCTTCAATTCAACAGGCCAATAACACACAGATCAAACTACCAATTTAGCATTAGGCAGTGTTGATCAAACATAAATTAACATCTTGTCACTAAAATGCCTGCACGGTTAAGCTGTTTAACCTGGTTCAGTCTGCAACCCCAAGGCTGATTTAAAAATTAATAATAATAATAATATGAACTACTCAGCTAGTTCAAAAGAAAAAAACCCAGAAAACAATCAAAAATCAGCACAACCTCCATAAGGTGAACAGGGAACAAAATTTAAAAAAAAAAAAAAAAAAAAAGTTTACACATAAGTCATTTGAAACCTTAAACACATTTGTCCAACTTCTTTTTTAAAGCTACTGCATATATATAGCACATTACATCATGCATTATGAATGTTGTGTCTTTTTCTGTAGTATCCTGTAATTCAAAAATCTTTAAAATACTAAAGTTATAGTAAAAGGTTCAGTTGGCTCATATCTGGTGTTGACTATTGAGCAAAATACACAGACATAAGAAACACATCCAATTTGCTTGAAGACTGAAAAAGCTTCAGATGTATTATAGTGCCAGTCAAAACAATAAACAAGTCTATATATGAAAATGTGTTGAATATATGAAATCACAGCTGAATAACCTTTCGGTTTGATATGTTTGACCAAATACACATCAAATAAATGCACATCAGAAACCTTATCTAATTGACATCTTTGTTTCTTTAATATCAAAATAAATTGACTACATCCACAAACCTGATGCAACTCAAACACCATAATCTCTGATATTATTATTCACCTCAGTAAATACAATCAGACTGTTTTAATCCCACTAAATGTCAGTAGTTATTCCATCCCTGAGCTGGGTGAACAAAACAACACACTGTAATTGAGAGAGTCTGTCAGAAGCTTGGACAGTGAGGGCTGTCAGAGTGTTCCAGGTATTCGTACATCGTCTCATTATTCCATCAAGTAAGTTTGTGATAGCCTGACCTTTTCAGTGCATTAAAAATGGGATAAAGCCCTGGGCTAGACTTAGCAGATGTGGTGTGTGTTGAGTGTGGGTGTGTGTGTGTGTGTGGTTCTTGTTGTGACTGTGTGTATTAGGTGGCTGGGTTTGGTCAGGACTTGTTATTGCTCATTCATATCCCGTGGTCACTTCTTTGGCTGAGTCATTGTCCACCCAGGTTATTCTTATTTTGTTTAAACTTGTGCTGAAGTTTTGTCCTTGTGCATCATAGGCAGCTATTCATTATTTGGAAGGATGAAGGCTTGAAAACAGTTTGTTCCAAAAACAGAACCTCCATGTTTCATCACCACTGGGCCATCATTGTGTAAAGGTACCTCTGTGCACTTGTCATTGCTTTTCTTTGCCTCCCATCGCTTTCACCAGTTCACACAACACACTGTTTAATTAGTAATATAAGAGAAAGATTCATTTAAACAAAAACCATAAATAATTTAGCTTTATTGTCGTAGGCATTAGCACCACTGCAAAGTCAGTTTATTATTGTAAGCAGTGAACTTGAGGTCATGAGTGGGCTGACATTTCTAAGAAATCAAAGGTTAAACCTGATTGTTCATTCACTTTGTGTCTTCCTAAATAGGACACAGGCTGTTCACTGTTTGGGGGAATGCAAGTGCGCAAACAGTTTGGATCAATATTTCTTCTCTTGTAATGGAACGGCTGGCACTTGGGTTTAACAGGGGAATTGTTTAGGGGAAAGTTGTCCGATTATTCTTGCTCTTTTTTTAAGGAAAACATGGCAAACAATTTCAGGGAGCGTTAGTAGTTTTTTTTTAATGTATCCACATTTAAGATTCTTATTAAGGTATTGTCTGTCAGTTCTTATCTATTCACAGATCATTCAGAATGTGAGATGCTATTGTAAAGTTTAGACATAGACATGCTGTAGGTAGGTGAAATGAAGCTGGATAAAGACTGATGTCACTCTTGGGGTTCATGGCTCTAACTTGTGCTGCTAGGAGTTTTACCTTTGAGGAGACATTTTTGGGCCTCAGGTTGGTTTAGAAACACCATAATGAAGATGTAGAAGCCAATACATTTTGGAGACAAACACACATTAATTAGAAACATCTTTGGGTACATCAAACAAACATCCCCATCTAAGAGCAGGCTGTCTGATAGGAGCTTGGTTACAGTGAGCAAATCTCTGGACGCCAACTTACAGTTGTAACTTAACCAAGGATGTAACCTTTCCCATCTTGGGTGTTTGTGTGTTTGGTTAAGGTCAAACTTTTACACCTAGTACAAACACAGACTACAGCCAGCCATGTATTTGAGATTTATTAGAGGAAAAAAATAGCAGAAGGATTTGTTTTTGAACAAAGTAAAGATTATAAAATGAGTTTGACCAACCTGCCATTATCAACAAAGCAGCCTAGAGTAGGACAACCAGGATGTCCCTCACATTTAAGAGTAGGCTCAAAACCTTCCTTTTTGATAAAGCTTATAGTTAGGGCTGGCTCAGGCTCGTCTGGACCAGCCCCTAGTTATGCTGCTA
>JAQMCX010000058.1:2666172-2676793 GCA_029814765.1 Acanthurus leucopareius | reverse complement strand
TAGATAGATAGATAGATAGATAGATAGATAGATAGATAGATAGATAGATAGATAGATAGATAGATAGATAGATTTGTACACAAACAAAGACAGGGATAATACAACAAAAGTGGGACGCAGAGTTTCACTGTAGGGGTATATTATATGTCATTCAATGCTTCTAGCTTAAACAGGAATCACTCAAGCATGGAATGAGAGCACAACTTCACAGCACATCAACCAATAATAGATGCAATGGGTGTCATCAAACACACACAGCTGATCTGGCTGCAATGACACAAGATACTGAACTCCTTTGAAATCTTTTAAGGATAATAATTTTAAATAAAAAAATAATGAAATTAAAAAAGATTCCCTTTGCCCAAAAAGGGGATTGGTCTTCTGGAGAAGACTGCAGTTGTAATCAGTTTAGATTCTCAGTTGCTTCAGTGGATTCCGGTGGTGACCCAGTGTTGGGAAGTTTACTCTGAATTAAGAACTGCTTTATGGCAATATAGAGATCCTAACATCTTAAACAAGAAAACTACTTCACTAAACAAAGGCAGTTTTGCTGTATTTTCAAATTAAATGTATTAAGTGTATATTGCTAGAAATAAATGTGCTGTTCATTACTGTTTTCATGTAAATTTTCAACATAAAACTGGATCCACGTTTTTCAGTAAATTATTGTTTTCTTATAGTGTATCAACTGTATTTTAATATCCACAATGTAAACTGTAATTATTACAACACTATTATACCACTACAAATATTTACAATAGTTCTATCAATTATATCAATAAAATAGATAGACACTGTAATAATAGTAATTACCTGGGCCATGTCCACCAGGAGGAAATGTGTGTTTTTATCTTTTTAAAATTTCATTTTTTTTTCCTGTTTTGTCTTTAAAAACAAATGATAATCTGTAACTGATTAAAAATAAAGCTGTCAAAATGTTTCCAGTAAAAAATCTGTTTTTTACAATATTTACTATAATCCACATATCCCATTCAATAGACCATTCAACCTTGAGCTCCATTTTTTTTGCATGCTGGTTATGTGAAAATCAAATAACAAAACAATTAAAGTTATGATCACAGACATACAGTTGTTACGACTGTTAAAGCAGATTTGAGAAGAGAAGGAGGAAGAAGGGTTTTTAAGAATTGAGTTTTCTGAACATAGTTCTTACATCTTACTTACTGTTGCCTCAGCCTGTCCGTGTCAA
This sequence comes from Acanthurus leucopareius, assembly GCA_029814765.1. Taxonomy (NCBI): domain Eukaryota; kingdom Metazoa; phylum Chordata; class Actinopteri; order Acanthuriformes; family Acanthuridae; genus Acanthurus; species Acanthurus leucopareius. The sequence goes on along the minus strand of JAQMCX010000058.1, from coordinate 2,675,583 downwards.
TATGTATATACAACAAGTCAAGTGGACTGGTTGTATTATAAACTGATTAAAATGTAGATTCATAGACAGGTTGTGTTTTTATGCTAAATTTGAATTAGTTTCTTTGCTTTAGATTTTGTTTTTGTGTCTGCAGTTGCTTTAGCGTTAACTGTTTACACCTCTGCATGTTTTTAGTTTGTTGATGTGTTGTCAGTTTGTTGATGTGTAATTCTTGTAATTCAAAATGTTACTTTTTGCACCTGCATAGGTGTCTAAAGCTGTCTATTTTTTATTGGTCTTTTGTGTTCAATTGTCTGAGTTTTGTCTCTGTTCTGGTAGGTGTATTGCAGCATTACGGAGGAGGGCTATTGCATATTTATGATGAATAATTAGGTGCACACACAGGCTGAAAAATCTCTCTATGAAATTTGATTTTTTTTTCTAGTTTGAGCGACAGGGCTTTGAGATGTGATGTTATTCTACTTGTTTTGTTTGATGAACGATGCAATGTTAGCATGTTTCTTTTTTAACAAAAAGCATCATATATGAAACACACACACCTTAACGCATATACACACTAATTGTAACCAACTTTAACTGAGTGCATAGTAACTGACTTAATTTTAACTTTTATCTGTGTATATTTACACAAGTAATTTTACTATCAATTGATCAAGTGTCTGTAAAGTAACAGTGCTTTTGAATGAACATAATATTCTAGTCCTCTGTCCTTTGCAGACTTCATATTTCTTATTAAATCTCAGACTCAAGATACAGCTGACATGATTTGGCATCATAAGGAATTCATCTTAACAAGCACACGCAACGTCATTGTATTTTTTATGTGCTGAATCATAATCCTATATAGCAGATTTCTCTGAAAACAAAATAAATGAGCTTTTAGGTCACCCTGACTTTGGAAAGTCTTTGGCTGACTAAGTTTTATATTGTTTTCTATGTAAAGTTTCATGAGGCTTCATCCTGATAACACATACAAAGTCCCTAAGAAAACCCTTAATCATCAGTCACACACAGAATGAATGTATGAACTATATATGTTAGTAAGTGGTGGTTTTTATGGGGTCTGCACTGGGGTAGGTGTGTACCATTACAATAAAAAAGACTGCAGATATATTGTGCAAAATCTGCATGTCAAGTTAACTGACTCTTTGTGAAAGATACTATTTAAAACTCTTCAGTTAGAATAGTTAGATTTATTTGTTGAGTTTAGTTATTTGGCTTTGTTTATTTAAAAAAATAGCTGATTTTATTTAATTTTTGTTCACAACTATAATATTGTAAAGCAAAATGGGCCCCACATTGTTCTTTGCCTCAGGCCTTTAAACTACCAAAGCTAAGCTGTGAATGGAGCCTGCGTATATGTAAAGGATGAAGATCAAAAGAGAAGATGCAAGGCAGCAGAATAAATGGTATATTTTACGTGAGCCTTTTACTAAAAAAAGTATATATGTATATGAGATTTTTATTATCATCAAGACTTTAATTTTTAAAAGTTAATTAACTGCCCTCTTTTTTTTAGCGACTCTAACTGATTATATCTATTTTATAGTTTAAAATACAAATATATCCTACATGTACACAATTACTTTTCAATTCCGTTCATGGTGGTTACCAAAAAATGTGTTTGTCAATGTTTAAATTCATAGAGTTTCAAAAACTCATTGCTACATCTAAAGAAGAATCCGTGTGGGATTAGTTTTCTAATTGTTCCCCTGGTAGCTGTGATTTATTATTAAAGTGAACATAAAAGACAATGAAAAAAAGTAATAAGAGGTCAAAACAACTTTTTGTAGCATGCAACTCCCCCTCAGAGCCAGGGCCTGTTTGAAGTAACATTTCTTGTTGGAAAATCAATCAGACAACTATAAAGAGACATAACAACCACCAAGAGACACAAAACTACTACAAAGATATACTAAAACACTTCAGACAGACTCAAAATGACCACAGAGAGATGCAAAGAAGAATACAAAAGGACAAAAATGACAACAAAAAACGCAGAAGACAACCATAAAATGACAAAAAGGGAACGGTCAAAAAAGAAGCAAGAGACTTAAAAGAGACGGAAAAAAAGCTAGATGCTTTAAATCTGGGTGTCCTGCTCCTGTGTTGGAGGTGTCAAAGCCCCTCAAGTCATTTCTACATTTAAGTTAGTATCTAGCAAATATGAAAGCAAACCAGGTTGAGGGAAGTAGTTTATCTTAAAAACATATTTAAGCTAGATCCTGTCCTTCCTAGCTTTAATATCACACTAGATAAATAATAAAATATGCAAAAAAAAACAATATCCAAGTTTAGTGGATCCTGAAAGTTTGTTTGTGTATTAGCTACAGTCGTTAACATAGAATATGATGTGCCAGGGAGCACAGCCTAAACAGGCAAGTAACACTGAATTGTGTGTGCTGTGCAACCACTGAAGAAAAACCTGTGATTCTTAGGGTTCATTCAGACTAAGTCAGGTGTTCACTGCAGGTATGTGCAAAGGTGTGGGAGTGTCAGCCTGTTCTCAAATGCAAACAAGGTTTCTCAGCTGTATACTCTCTGGTTGGGTGATCAGCTGTTTGGTCACCAAAGTATGACATCACATTGTGTTTTCTCACAAGTTTACTGTGCTTCAACTTTACTGCTATCGGGAACTGTTTTTTTTTTTTTTTGTTTTGTTTTGTTTTTTGGAACCCTCTGCAGCTAGGACTGTTGTAGTCTAATCAGACCACTCATATTGAAACAAATGGGAAAGTTTTCGGCGCAGTGCCTGATTTGGTTTGAATGGGCCCTTAGAGGTTTAATAATTAATTAAATTAATTAATTTAATCCAAGGACAATCAAAGTACACCTTCTGGGCTTGTGCTATGCCAAATATTATAGTTTAGAGTTTGTTTTTGTTTTCTGTTTTTTTTTTTTTATTATTAAAAGGACATTAAACGACAGATCATATCATCTGGGCAACAACTAAAAACACTTCTGACCTTAAAAGCAAACAGCTGCTGTATTAGTTTTAGAGCTGCCTCTTGGTATTTTGGCCAGTAGAGAAGCTCATAACTAACAGGAGTGTCAGAAATATATTGAGGTTCATGACCACTGAGAGTTTTGTAAACCAGGAGACATCTCAGAAATCAATTCTAAAGTTTGCTGGGAGCCAAGGAAAAAAAATTTGAAGGAAAGCACCAAGATCATTTTGCAAGGTAATGTTAATCTTCAATATTACCCTTGCTAATTTATTTGCCTTTCAAGTATGTCCAATAATGACGAATAAAATATATCTTTTGAACCTACACTCAAATTCTAATTTGGCCCAACACAATACTCTTAATCTTCTGAGGTCTGACCCTGAAAGAGAACTGCTATACTAGACATTCTTAACTAATAGTTAAGTTTGTCTTTTTAAAAAAAAAAAAAAATTACCACCAAGTGTGGCTGCTTCAAATTTTTCACATTATAAAAAAATTCTAAATAAAGTCTGAAGACTCTATTCTCAAGGGTTTAATGCTGAATACGTCTGAGAAAATAGAATGGCTCTGCTTGTTACCTTGTTTTTATAAAAATTGAGTAGTTTATAAGACATATGAGCTTTTGAGATATTTCCATTATGAGACATAATCTCAAAAAAATGTTAGAAATTTAATTTTTGCACATTAGTAAACTACAGAGGAAAAATCAATGGTTACTCAACGAGATTCACTGTCTTTTCCTTGTTTAACACAATAATGTTAAAATTAGTGGTTTGGATCTTTAGACATTTTGGATTTTCAAGAAACTCTAATACCAGATTTAATATTAGATTCTCAAAACAACTGCTCAATCAAGGTAGCAGAGGAGCAACAAGGTGGCAGGGTAGAGTGGTGGATCACCCACAGGACTTTTTGCCCCAGAGAGCTGTGTTTCACACCTTAGACATGAAACCAATGAACCATATATAAGAGAAGCTTTCTGGCAGAAAGGTTTGTATACACACAGACATTAAAGAGCTACTTTTGTGTTGAAGGCTTGACACAAAACATTGATATTTGATGAGTTATGAGGAGAGTGTGTTTGCAGCATTGTGCAGAGACAGGTTATTCTGACTTTTTGGGAACATATACACGAACTGTTATTATTTTTCATAATTACAGTAGTCAGTGACTTTTATGGCAGCAACATTCCTCTCTACACTCATGAACACAGGGGGTTGGTGTAATTAAGTTACTATGGTTATTCAGATGCTCTGTTCTCTCTGTGGATCTGAAACTTTCCTGTGATTCCCAGTAACTGTTTTTAGGTTAATACATTGCACATGAATAAATCATAAATGCAATTGTTTCTCAATGCTGAGATCTTGTAGTATAACATTACTTTACACTTTTGGTTAACACTATACAGGGTTGCCAACATGATCTGATCTATCTCAAATCAGTGTGGAAAATCATGGAGAAAGCCTCAGAGCCACTATGAAAAACAGCAAACAGCAAAGAAAAAGGTCAAAAATGGAACATCAGGCTTTTCCTGAAAGACCAAAACACACAGCTTGTGTGGCTATATCTGATCAGGTAAAATGTGTAATGCTTACACATCAATGAATACGCCTTGCTGAACAACACTGAATTCTAAATCCAGACTACTACATAATACAAACTTTGGCTATATTTACAGCTATTTTTCAGCTTATTCCCTGGCATTTAAGAACCACTAAAGCAGTTACTTTTGGCAACCTTGCTGACTTTGGTGCAAGAAAAACAGCATTTTGAGGAGTTTTATTTTAATTACCATAATAACCAATGAGCATCTACTCAAGACAGGATGTAAATCTTTACGTGCCTGTTTGCTTCTGAATCATGCATTTCTATTGCATTTTGCTCCTCTTTGATGCAGCTGGTTGTATAATTGTGAAAGTGAGAGACAGAGAGAGGTTTAAGAGCAAATAGTGTGGTTGCCTGTCTGGGTTAAGCTGGGCTTGCTTGAGTTATACAGTATTTGCCAATGCATGCAGTGTTTATTTGAAAAACGTACTCTCACATGAATCTGAAAAACTGTCAAGTGGCTACATTTACAAACATTTTTTTATGAAGTAAGTGAAGACACTGTTCAAATATACTGTTCAAAGACAATGTATCCCCCAGGATTTTTTTTTCATATGAAAAAAAAAAGTTTTTATTAAGTTATAAAGCCAGAAGAATTATAAGAGAGAGAAGAACTCATCAGTTTAACTATTATTTCTGGATTTTTCTTTTCTTTCCCACATACTGACTAATAAAACTACAAAGGCAATTTGTCCTCTGACACTTTGGTATCTAAATGTAACTTTTAACCAATGATAGTGTCTGACAACTAAGAGGGTATTAGTACCAATATATAATGATGACTTTTAAAAAATAGCAGTAGCAGTGCAACATTATAAGCCTATGTAATCTAACTGAATGCATCGCAGTCACATTAAAATGTGATTTGTATTTCTGAAATTTTCAATTTGTTACATATGTGAATTTGAAAAGGATGGGAAGATTCTGCATGAAATGTTTTTATTTTTGTTTTTTTAGTTTGTTTTTTTTATTCATGTTACATCGAGCTGACAGCATCACACCTCTAACAGTCTAAGTATTGGAATTAGGTGACCTTTATAAGAGTAGTGACATCATGTCAACTTTATACAATGACATAAATAAAAGAGGAACACATCTGAAATTGACGAAAACATCTTAAAAGCAGCACAGTGGAAAAGTATAGTTATTGTATTTAACTCATATCTTATTTGGATCTACCTCTTATGGGAAAAAAAAAATCAGAAAAAAAAGATTATTTAGAAATTACCTGAGCCACTCATGAATCGTATTTGTGTCAAGGGGAAAATTCTCAGTATAAGAATCTCTGAATGCCAGTTCGACTAAAACACTCTTTTTTAGCTCTAAAGGACACATTTCTTTGCATGAGTACTTCTTGAATCAGTCCTAATGGACTTAATATTTAATACTCCATTTTTAAATGTTCTAATTGCCATTTGCACACGCTGTGATTTATCATAAATCTTTGCATGGCTTGACTACACTTATGTCTTTAAGCTGCCAGACAGCAGCTTTTATGACAGTACTTAGTCAGGTACATTCAGTTCTGGTCATTACCTGCAATATAGGGGCACTTAAGGGGCTCTGTAAGCCTTTGAGGATTTATGTCAACATGGCTCTAACCTATTGTAGGGCTGAGTAAATGAGCCATATTGATAACATACAATACCCAGGTGGAATCTTCCAGAACTCAAGTGCACATTAAGAAGGAAGATGTTAAAACCAGTGATCTGCTGGCAATGAAGCACGATGAAGAACCAATAGTAATTAAATGGATGTTAGAATGCAGAATTTTCTGACATGCAGAAATCCATTGTAATATTTAGGCTTCTTTGTAACAGGTAGAGCCATTGTGTTGCTGGAATAGTGAAAAGAATTTACTGGAATGTCACACAGTCATTTCCTTTCCAAAAAAAAAAAATTCTTTTGGGACATTTTTCACTTAATAGATTGATTTTTACTGATCCAGGTAGTAACAGCTTAATTGTCCCCATCTGAATTAATCTGATTTCTTTGGCCTTTAAATAGTTTTATGATTTTCAGCACTGCAACACAAGGAGCACAACACCAAAGACCTCATTGCTCCTTTCTTCTCTTCTTTTATAGTCGTCCATTTTGACATTAAAACAGCTCAGCAAGTGTGCTGGATGGTGAACTGATGAGGGAAGGGCTTGCCATATCAACAGGGACCCCCTATTTAATCACCCGAGACAGAAATACATTAAAGCGGCTGACTTGGAGAGGGTCAAAACCAGGATTACCTCGTTTGTGTTTCGATTTTAACTGCCGCTACGTTGAGCTATGGGGATTGGATTTTTTTCCTCTTCACAGAGAGAGTGGAACCAGGTATTCTAACTGAAGGGCTCTGAAGCCAAATGACCATTGGGCAGAGAGCTTTAATATACTGTCAGGAACCTCAATAATGAAGAAACAATGTGATCATTTGTTGACTCTAGTAAGGCCAGTGGTCATTGTCCAGTTCCTTTCTTTGTCTTTTTACTTTTCAGTGTCTATTTATCGACCTGTCTACCTTTTAACAATTCTTTTCCAGTCATTTGCCAATATTTTGTTGTTCGTCATGTTTGAAGGTAATGATGATTTCTAGTACATCCTAATGCCAGGATCAGATTCATCATATCATGGGTTCTCACAAGTGATCAATGTACAGCTAAATTATTCAAAAGATCTCAAATATTCATCTTTAAGGTAAGAGAATGGAAAATAAATGACAAAATCTTGCTAAAGCTGAAAAGATTGTGTGTTTGTAATCGAAGACACGTTTCTGGGGATACCTGATCTTAAAATCAAGCAGCACACTGTTCAACACAGCAAGATGACTGCAGCACTGCCAGTGGTGGCATATGAATGATCATAAATGACTAATGGTTGGCAACACTTTAAATTTTTCTTTAAGTGTGTTTTTTTTTTTTTCAAAAATTACCCAATGAAAAATGTTGCTGCATATAAATAACATCAGTCAACTTACATAGTATTTATATATATTTCAGGCATTGGGTATTGGCTGACTAGTGATAATTGGTCACACATGTAATTGTATCAAATAAGGGAATCTGATCATTGAATTCTTCTTCGGAACCAAGGTATTAATCAGTTCTAGTGTACAAAGCTTTGCCTTTGACACATTAAGAGGATCATTATCATTGCATTTAGTTCATTGTATGTGCAGAAGTCCATCCAGATATAAAAACATTAGCACATTCTTTAGGCAGCTTCCTCTCTACTTTTTTTTACAGCTTTTCACTCTGTATTTCTATCATGTTGTTTTGTGGTTAGGTTTCAGTTATGTCAACACAAAAATTTGCCTTGTACAAAAGGATGCATTTTAGCTGTGCTTTCACGACCCCTTCACTATGGTTTCACTGCAAAAATAAATTAAAAAGAACAGAAAATGTGCAAGGACTCTGGAACCCTTCTCAACACTAACAAGATTATGAGGATTTCAAAGCACTGCCCTTCGCCCTTCTCTAGATGTCATCCATTTAGCCACTCTTTGGCCAAACCACATCATGGGAAACATTCTCTTTTCAAAGATAATCTGATGATAAAACATTCAACAAGGACCTTCTCAGCTCTGCCATGGTAAACAAAGCATCTGTTTTATGAATCCCTGTCTCTGTGGTTCCCCAGATATTGACAAGTCAGCAGAGGACATTCATGTCTTTATGATTCCAGACAAAGAGGTGGGTTATTGCTTTCTGACCTCTGACTTTTCAACTTGGACCCCGTTGAGCAGCCTAATGACTTCCTGCTCCTGTGTATTTGATGTGCTGCATTGGCAGAAACCAATTTTTCTGGTATGGGCTGAACACCAAGAACAGCATTGTTATTCATAGCTTCAGAGAGCCAGCTGATTCACACAAGAGGAAGCCTCCAGTCTCCTGTTAGGCATGGTTAGGGTTTTGAAAATTATTTGTTTTGGATATCATGTTGTGAAGATAAAGGAGTTTCAGTCATGTAATGGTGATTCAGTCTTTCCTGCTTTATAAATACACTTCCTATAAAGTGATTTATTTGTTTGTTTGTTTTTAAAAGGTTAATTCATTGGTTACACTAAAGATGTATTTAAACCAAATATGGTTGATTTTACTATGAGAGTGTACGTGAACTGTATTCACATCCTTTCCCCTCCACTGGTTAAAGTGATTCCCCACTTTCCCCACTCTCTTTTTGACATATTATACAGTTCTGCTTAGGAAAAATACACCCAAAGCAAGCTTCTCATAGACCTTCAAGCAAACAGAAAACAACAAACAAGTTAAATATGAATAGAATAATAAAATATTAATCTATAATCCACACAGATGCAGCTGGAAAACAAATTGCTCACATGTTCATGGTAATAGCAACTGTTTCACTATGACAGCTAGTTAGCTGTTTGATTTTCTTCCCAACTTGTTCATGTAGCAAATTGTAATTTGTTTAATATAAATTCCACAATGACTCTTTACTGACTGTAACAATATTGCAGCATTCTTTTCTTTTTATTGTGTGACAATGGCACCTTCTGTTAGTCTTACAGTAATAGTGTCACATTTGTTAGTATTACCTGAATTGAAGGAACTGTGTACGAGTATGAACATAAACTTCCACTCTGCTGTCTGTTATTATCATAATTATCTTGTTTATCTCGAGTTTTAAATTAATGTCTCCTGTTTTATTTTGTAAATTCATCTCTTGTCTCATTGTGGAAACTTCAATTTCTGTCTCCCAATCCTGCCATTACCTGCCTCACCCTAATGTGATTGGCCAGTGTCTTACTACCCTTACTTTTTTTCTGGAGAGCTTGAAGCTATTCAATTTGTGAATACAGTTGAGCACTGAGGACTGAGACTTACAATGGATGGTTAAGCATGTTTTG
>JAQMCX010000058.1:2649210-2666072 GCA_029814765.1 Acanthurus leucopareius | reverse complement strand
ATTGCGGAAACTTCACTTTCTGTCTCCCAATCCTGCCATTACCTGCCTCACCCAACACCCAACCCTACTCTCTGTATCAACTCCCTTTTGTAAGAGTTCATCTCAGTACCATTGGTGTGTAAATGTTCCAGCCTTCCAATCCTCATGTAACTTAGTGTGTGAGTGTATGATCACTTTTCTGTTGGCTTTGGACTCTGTTTTGCCTCAATCTAATGATGTTTATACTCAAGACCTGTGTACCAAGCTCTAAAATTAAGTAAACTTTTTTATGATGATTAGTTAACAGGCTCTTGCTGCACCGCCAACAAGTATAGTACTTCTTTTACCTGCCATGCTGTGTGATCAATAAATATGGAAATCCCTGTCATGCTGGGCTGACACACCAAGTGAAACCAGGTCAAATCAAGCAAGCATGTGTGTAAGGAAAAGACACCTGTACACAAACACACCTAGTGTCCAGTCATCAGCCTAGGAAGACACACTTCAGGAAAAACAGGAACAGGAAGTAGATTGTGACCACCCTGCATAGTTCCAGCACACTTTTCAATCAAAGCAGGGTGCTTTAAAGTACAAGACACAAGACCGTATGCAAAAGTCCCAGCTGAACAGATCATTTATTCGTGAAGCTTTATATGAATAAAATGGAATTCAAAACCGTTAGTCTCTGATATGAGAATGACATCTCACCAATGGGTTTTGTTGTTTTTCTTTTTTAATTCCTGTCATCAGATCCAAGTTCCTTTCTCTTAAATTTCTCAATTAAAATATATATAGAAACATATTTAGGTGATAGTTTATTCGGTAGGCTCTCTGGTGCCTTTGGGTAAGACATGTTAATGTAACACTTTTTGAACTTTTTTTCTGGAGGGCTTGAAGCTATTCAATTTGTGAATACAGTTGAGCACTGAGGACTGAGACTTACAATGGATGGTTAAGCATGTTTTGCTTTTTTCTTAGATATATTTTTAACTGAGCTCAAAGTTAAAGCAAATTTTTTTTTTTTTAATGATGTGGTCTATTTTCTTTATGACTTGAGGCATAATCTCAAGATAATAGTGATCAATAACAAATGCATTTTTTTGTGTAGCAGTAAAAATAAGTGTGTCCCTAGATTAAAGCGTTTATAAGGTTTTAGTAAGCTCATCTTCTGATTTTGTTTTGTGGCAGCGCAGAGAGACCTGAAACAAGACTTACAGGCCTTTCTCATTTGCAAACAATCAAGAATAGTGCAGTATTTACTGCATCAAAGACTTTTACTGTGTTTCACAAATATGGATTTTAATTTTGATTAGAACAGCATTCAATTACTACTTTTTTACTGTATATTTATGTGCTATACTGAGACATGATTCTTCAAAATTAAATCGCATTCATTATGCAGCACAGAGGGATGTGGGACCCTCTTCTGAAGTATCAAATTGCAAATTAAAACTCACAGGTGGAATATTTCAAAATGCATAATGTGATCCACAAAGTGCCTGTATTTTGTTTTGCCACTGTCAGTTAACAGCAGCATCAATCGAATGATGGCTAATAAAGATGGTGCACGTAGCAGAGACATTATGATAGCAGATCTAATTTTAAGTTCACATAGGCACATTGGAAATGAGCATAATGAAAAGACATGACAAGACAAATGACATTATAACATTCCTCGTAAAACAAAGATACAAACTGTCTGCTTAGTTAAAGTGGCCACTCAGTCACTCACATACATATTCACCACAGTGCTACCTGGGTAATGCTGGTAAACTATGGTTTCATACACCTTAATGATGGCTTCAGAAGAGGTGGAAACTTGCTTCTACTTGAAGATGACTGTTACAATCAGCTTGTGATTGCAGTGGATACCAAAGGGGATCCATTTTTACAGCAAAAAAATAGCAATATCTACTGACACTTGAACAGTTTAAACCACTTTTCAGAAACACATTGATAAGGTGATTATGTTCCAAACTGTACAGACTTGTGCTAATGAATTATTTGAAATTAGTATGTGTCAGTTTTATTCCTTACACACACAACTATGTCAGACTCCCAAGGGTCATTGAGATTGTGTCACAGCAGCCCTACTGTTCTTCTACTGATCATGATAACCAATCTTGAATTATCTAAACTCAGCACTATACAAGTCCAGTCCAAGCTCTGTCTAGCTTTTTGTAAAGTGAAAGAGAAGTGGACAAAAGCGTGAAATGAGTAGTTATTACTAAATGTTTGCAGTCTTGAATTTAGCAGTTGAAAACTTATTTTACTGATCAAATGTCAGATTCAATACAGGGTTTTTGTTTTGTTTTGTTTGCTATGGATTGGCAATTTATTTTCAAGATCATCAGAGGTGGAATAGACTTTAATGGCCAAGTATGTGTGCGCATAAAAGAAATTTGACTCAAATTTACTTCCACAGAAATAGACAAATGACTAGTAAAAGAAAAAAAAAGAAAAAAACTGACCAAATAGGTTGAGTGTTAAATGATAAAGAACGGTGAGTATTCAGGACTGTGTTAGGGTGACTATAGCTTGGAAGATAGATGGAGCTTTTTATTTATTAAAAGATCGGTTGATCAATCCCCAACACCTTCAGTCCTCATGTCAAAGTGTCCTTGAATAAGATACTGGACTTGTTATTTGTGATGGCTGTTGTGACAGCTTTGCGTTACTTGTTTGCATGAACACACGCTCTCTTGCTCTCTCTCTCCTGGTAATACCGTACTAAAAAAACCTTTAAATTCACTCTGATAAACCTGCTTAAAGCAAGTTATAGTTGTCAGATCTACTTCCTAATCAAGAGTTATCAAATCACATGTCCCACTGTCAAAGTGCGAACAAAAATGTATAAGTGTGCTGTACAGCAACAGTTATAGCAGGTGTTGAACGCTGAGTTAAAATCCATAATAAGGATCCTTGCATATATCCCTGAGGAGTGGAGGTGTCATAGTCCCATGATGGCTGCATCATCCACTGACCTGTTTGCTGGAGAGACAAACTGCAGGGTGTCCAGCAGGGGGGCTGTTCTGTCCTTCAGGTTGATCAACACCAGAGGCAAGCATTATGTGACCAAAGACGCAGAAGTAGTGGCTCCTGAGATGGAGGATTTATTTGGTACTAAGATAATTGTGGAACTTTTGACACAAGAGGGGTTTTCACACACAGATACATAGTAAAGTTCTGTAAAATGATGGAGGCCAGCTGGTTAGTATGAAGTCTCAGACTGGAAGGTGTAGGTACTACCCTCATTTTCTGTTTCTGAAAGAGCTGACACACATCTTGTTTACAGACTCTGAACGCTGGTGTGGGGTCAGTGAGGAGAGGTGAGGGAGTTTCAGGGCTTATTGCTGGATGTCTGAGGTTGGGGTCAAAGTGGGTGAGAGGTGAGAGTGAGGCCTTCTCAAACCTGCATTTATACACATTTAGGCTGCGAGACAGTTAATGGTTTTTCATTATGTGGGAGGATGCCCTGTAGGCCCTTTCACTCTGATTCTGGGTCATTAGCTGAAAACCTTTTTTTTTTTTTTTTTTTTAAACTCAACTTTTCAGCAAAGTCCCTTTTACATATTCAGGACACCATGGTCAGTGTGTTTCTGGTTTGTTGTACATCCTTGGCCTTACAAACCTGCCTTAGTTTAGCTGTGAACCATTATTTTAGTTACTATATTTACAGAAGGTTTTAGTCAGTGCAACAAAAGTGTCCTTGCAGGAGCTGTTGTAAGATGACAGAATATCAGGGAGTTTTTTAGGATCTGTGACAAAAGCCACAAAAACACTGTAATCTGTGCTTAGGCAGTTAGTGCAGAATTATTAAGATGTTAGTACAAAATGTATTTATATTTTCTGGACAGGTACTTATTCTGACACAAATCTTAGGTGGTTAATGTTGCCATGAACATATCCATCATGCATATTTAAACACATCCATAATCTGTATACATCTGGAGCTACACTGCCGAGAACACTTTACTAACTGTGGGATTTAACAACACTTATGCTGCAGTACTAACTTATACTGACATAATTGTAAATAATACTATTATTTCTAGACTTCTGGATAATGTGGCTTTTTGTCTGTACTCTACTCAATGACAATAAAGTTAAATGTTATTTCATGTAGCAACACTGCATTTCAGCAGTTACTGTGCAAATTATTCCAGACCTGCTTCCTCAGACCTGCTAATTTTGTTGGGTTTGTTGCTGAATTGTTTAAGTTTTACTGCTAAAACACATACCACATGCCTGATCTATGAGAGAAATATACAAGTCATCAGAGACAACAATGCTGTGTTGGAGATCAGTATCCACCGACAGAGAAATGGATTCCGGTGCTGTTCTTGTTTGGTGCTCAAACAAGTAAAGGTTGATGGACAATGTTTCCCAAATTTTGAAATTTTACTTCACCAAAGAAAAGTTTTTAAAATGATTCACTTTAGATGTCTTCTGTGGTGTCGGTGAGCAGCACATTCTTTTTTTTTTTTTTTTTTTTTTTAAGAACGCACTAAATTGTTGATTAGGTCACTCCTAAAGTTTCTGCTTTCTGTCTGAGAGCTTTTTGTTTATTTTATAGGCTAATGATGGCCTCCTTTACTTGCACTGACCAGCTACCAAATGCAAATGTAACATTTGGAATAAACTCTAGATCTTTAAACTGCTTAATTTGTCATGAAATAATTAGGAAAGAAGCAGCACCTGGAAATAAAACTGCTTTTCAGTCAAGCATTGAGTTACTTTCAAGCGTCAGAAAGAGAAGAGACTCTTGTTCCTTAATAGTTACCATTCTTTTCTTTTTTTTTAAACCCCCTTAAAGTATTTGTCTTGGACCTCAGCATATCACTTTGAGAAGATCTACAATCTAGTCGTGTGACTTCAGCCAAGTTCCCAAAGTAAAACACAAACTATCATACATAACTGTCTACTGCCATCACTTAATGCTTTTTGTTTAAAGTAAAACACAGCTAGATGATGCATTCAAAAAATGATCCCATTAAAGTATTGTTTGACTTTAAATTAAGTTTTGACTTACAGAATTGCCAGTGATTTGGAAGTTGGATGATCTCACAGTCTTGTCCCTTCATGCAGCAAACTGCTCTCTTCTTTGAAACATAATGTTGCTAAAATGTCAGTGATGTAATTTCTTATAAGTGCTAAGTAACCCCTTTTAGTTTAACTGCATTTCATATCACAACTTGTTTCCATCTGTGTTTTCCACCTGCTGTCTTTAACATAAGGTCTCTATAAGGGTTTTAGAATGTTGATGAATAAAAGGATAAAAGGCATAAAAGGTCCTGAAGAGTTCTAGAATTCTCTCTCTCTCATTAACACTGTGTCCCCCTTACACACACACACACACACACACACACACACACACACACACATATACATGAACACACATACACTTACACACTCATTCACATGCCAACACACAGTGCATGTCAACATGAACTAAAAGACAAGAAAATTCAAACTTACATGTTGCTTAAAGATATAAAAGGTTTTTTTTGTTTTGGTTTTTTTTGGTTTTTTAAATGAGCATACTCCTTTTAGAAGGTCAACAACCCAGAAATGTGACTCCAAAGTCAGCAACATCAACATCAATCCAATTAAAATTTGACGAGGTCTAAATCTAAAACTTATGCAGAGAGACATTTGCTATCAAGCAAATTTAACTACTACATAATCATATAAAAAAATCAATAGGTTAGGAGAGACAACAAATGTTACACTTATATATCGATTAATGATCCAGTATTATATTTAGGGGAATATTAGCACACTACTTTGGGAAGGTCAAAGACCTGAAAGAATGATTTTCTAAATCAGTAACTTCAGTGAAGTTTCAAAAGCAATAAGCCAACTTCCAAAGACAGTGAGATATTGCCACTTAGACACAGAGACATTTGCTGACATATAACCTACACTGTCAGATAACAAAGTTTTAGAAACATCTAAATGTCAAGGAACAAAATGACGAAGCCTTCATAATACAAACAAATGTAATTAAATTGTTGGTGCACATCAGCATACAAGTTTTGGTTGTTAACTGAGATAGATGTTTGATATTCAGTGTCATTAACTCCAACAAAGCTCCCAACTACTGTTATTCCAACTGCCAGAGAAAACCAGGTATTGCCACTTACTTTGAGACATACTTGTTGCAAGGGAATGAAAATGCCAGGCAATATATTAAAAATATTAAGATGTCAAGGAAGACAGTAAAACAAAATTTTGCTACAATTTTAAACATTGAAATATGAGGAAACAGCATGAATGTATTTTAAATGCCACTTCCAGAAAGTCAACAATCTAGATGTGTGATCAAAAATTACCAACTTCAACAAAGTTCTCAAATATTCCAATTTTGACGAACAATTAGGTCGTGCCCATTACTTAAATAGACATTTGAAAATTTTCAAAAATCAACATACCAAGAAACATAAAAATTGTAAAACCTTTACTACTCAAAGATATGAATTGCTTTGTAGAAAACATCGTACTTGTCGGGAAGTTTAACTGCTTAGAAGTATAATGTTCACAGAAAACAACGCCCACCAAGTTCCCATAGTAACATGCCAAGGTTCAAAGACATTAATGCAATGCCTCTTGTTGACAGAGACAGTTATAGCAAAATTTAAAACTGCTAGATTATTAAAAAAAAAAAAAAAACAATATCTGTAGCACATAATGACTGAAATACCTTAATCTTAGTTACAATTGTGAGGTTTGGTTTTTGGACTTTAGCAAACTACATTGGGAAGATTAGCAACCTAGAAGTGTGACTTTCAAAGTTATCAACTTAAACCGAGTTCCTAAAGTAATACCCTAACTTTTAAACACAATCGTTTACTGCCATTACTGGAAGTCTGTTGTTGTAAGATAAGACTTTTAAAAATTGATCCCATAAAATCATTTTCAAAAGTTTTGACTCACAAAATTGCCAGTGGTTTGGAATTTGGATGCTCTCACAGTCTTTCCCCTTCTTTCAGCAAAATGCTCTTCTTTAGTACATAATGTTGCTAAAATGTCAATGATATTGTTTCTTTTTGATCAGACCTTTAGGTTTACCTCCTGTTGCCTTTAACCTTAAGGTCCCTTTAAGGCTTTTAGAATATTAATGGATCAAAGGATCAAAGGCATTAAGGTTCTGAAGAGTTCTAGAATTTTCTTTTTCTCTCCCATCAACACAGTGACTTACAAACACACACACATGCACACCCATACACACACACACAAACAGTTTGCATTTGTGTCACCATTGTGTCAGTGAATCACCAGTTTTACCTCTGTGTGTGTGTGTGTGTGTGCGTGTGTGCGTGTGTGTGACACGTTAAGAACTGAAACATTTCTCTCTTTGGGACTCTTGTGTAGTCAGTAGGAGGCAGTGGCTGCAGTTAACGATAATTAGTAATGAGATAATCAGAGGAACCAGGAAATCAGATTCTCTGATTCCACGCCAAAGCCAAGTATGACAATTTCCCCTGAGTGTGTGCAAAGTAGAAACATTAGAATAAATTAGACCCTGTTTGTTCCTTCAGATCCACATCTTGGGCCTAGTACCACTTTAATTATCCAGTAGTCAAGGACATCACCGTCATACACTCCACCACTCTAAGATGAAGATCATGTTTCTCCACACATCAGCCATGATAAGGAGAGAATGGAGGAAATCTGACTCATCCTCATGTGTGGCTAAATGGGAATCTCTCTAAAGACTTAGCTTTCTTCCTTGCAAAACAGCTCCGAGCTCTGTTAGCTCTAAGAGTTAGATTCCCACTGAGAGGTGGGGATCTGATTATCTTGTTTTAGGGGCTCTGACACTCTGCAGTGTGACTTTAAGCCAAATATGTGCTCCATTTTTCCACCTATTCTCACATCTTTTACCATCACTTTCAGAATAAGAATTTATTATTTCTAAGGCAAACAAACAAAAGAAGCAAAGGAATCTTAAATTACTTTATTGGTTACATTCTTAACAAATTTCTATATTCACAAAATCCCTTCAGAAAATAGTAGACATCAACAAAGGTGTATCTAAAATTAACAGATTGATGCAGGCCAATGATTGTTTTTTTTTTGTTTGTTTTTTATTAAGTTGCATTAATTTCTTTTGTGTATCAATTAGTTTAGTATTGTCTGTCAATTGTTTGTTTTGTAGTTTGTTTAGAACTTTAATGTTAAAACCAATACGTTCTAATATTAGCTCAGTGAATATTGCTACTGCAGTGTCTGTGTATGATGTGTGAAGTCTTGTTTTCACAAAGCCTTTCTAAACACATGGTTTGACGTTGTAAATGGTTAAGCTTGGGTTAAGTTTAGGCAAATATCTACATGTGTTACTTTTGCGAAAAAAGGTCAGGTTTACACATCTGCATAACTTGGTTAATTGTAGAAAAAAATCTTGGTTTGACACTTTTCATGAGCTCCAGCCTTTTTGAAGACAGTCATTAGGTGGCCTGCCACTCCACCCTGAGCCCTCGCTCCCCTGATTCTACATACACACTCACACACACGCACACCCATACACACTCAAACACAAGTCAATATGTAAAGCAAGATACAAAAATGAAGATGATAAATAAACAAATAAACAAATAATTAAATAATTAAAATATATTTAAAACTTAAAACAGGATTTATTTTTCCCCCTCAGACTCTCTGCATTAATAACTCAAAATGCTGTTCAAACATACACTTGTTATGTTTGTATGTGATGAGTCTTGGATGGTGTGCTGCCTCAGACAAAGGAACAAAATAAGTTTATTTTCTATAAGAGGTCAAAGCCATTATGATCAGCTTGAGGATATTTGTCTAAACATGTACATGTGTTCCTTTTTGTTTTGGCAAAAAACTAAAAAAAATAAATGAAAGAGCCAAAAAAAAGCTAAGTTATGTTTGATGACTACCATAAAACCTACTCAAATACCAAATTGAGGGCATAAGTGCTGATTTAAGTGACTCATATGGCCAGTTTCTTAGATATGGTGGGAATAAAAATGTTGCATAGGGTCTTTAAGTTCCTCATTTAGAAGCGTTTCCTTGAGTGATCGAAAACGAGACCTAGCAGCTACCACAAATCTTGCTTCATGTAAAGGTAAATATGTAAAAAGGAAGGCCTTTCATGAAAGAAAAGCACAGCCTGTGTGAAATTTACCTGCAAGCAATTTCCAACAGAGAATATTTTGAGTAAGAATGGAGATGGAGGGACCCGTAGCATAGATGTACTAGAAGGAGCACATAGATTTTTTATTATACTTGACATTTTCATTAGTGTGTGCAGTCTCCATATCATAGTTTCTGTTGCTCCTTTAGACAAAGTGTTGACCCCTGCAGAGCTGATGTACAGACCAAATGCAGTCCTATCAATAACTGTCCTGCTCAAACCCTTTGTCATTTTTTGAGAAACATCAGGGATTTGAGTTTTAAGCTAAATAAAATGAAAGAATTAGACAGTAGTTCTGGGTGTAAGGGGTTGAATGACTAAAACATCTAAAACTGTTAATTACAAAGCTGTTTACTCCTAAATGAGCTCTCTTTTCCTTAACTTATTCTGTTCTCAGCAGGAGATCTGCATGAAATTAACAGTGGTGTGTAAGAAAAATGGATTCTACTCACACTTATCTACTAAAGTTCATGGTTAGCAATAAAAATGCCTAGAAAACCTTGAATGTAAAAGAATTATTATCATTTTTGCAGCTATTTGCTGTATACTCAAATTACACTAAAAGATGAAGTCAAAATTAAATTAGATACAACTAACAGCACACAGGAGTATCTATTTAACTGTGTTAGAGGTAAGTCTGATGTATAACATGCAGTACTTTGGAATAAGTGCCATTAGCAAAATGTATAACTGTAAAGCCTGTTTTTTTTCAGATATTTTAAAAATGTACGCATTGTCACATCCCTTTGCATCTTAGAAGCAGAAGGTACCCTCTGCCATCTGAATGAGATGTGTGTGTGTGTTTGTGTGTGTGTGAGAAAAATGCCTTTGATTCATCAACATTCTAGAATCCTCAAAAGGACCTTGTGTGCGACTTAGTGTGTGGGTATTTGAGTGTGTGTGTGTGTGTGTGTGTGTGTGTGTGTGTGTTCATGTTGCTTACTATGGGGTCACATTTCTGGGAAACATTTCAAAAGGAGTAAGCTAATTTTAAGAATAAATTATTTTACTTCTTTAAGCAACAAGTTTTAAATATATTTATATATTATATTTTTAAGTATTTAATTATTTGTTTATTTATTTAATTGTTTGTTTATTTATTTATCATCTTTAATTTTTTATCTTGCTTTACATATTGACATTCAATTTATTTGAGCATAAGTGTTAGTAACTAAATGTGTGTTTTCGCATGTGGATATGTGTGTGTATGTTTGGGAGAGTGCTTGTGTTTGGATGTGTGTATATTTGAACAGCTTTGTGAGTTATTAATACAGAGAGTCTGGTGGGAAAAAGGCCTGTTTTATGGATCCTTAGTATTATTAATGAAAATACATATAAATCCCCTCTTGTGACTGCAAAAGCAGGTTACACAGTAGAACTATTTCACATTAGTCTGCATGAATCACATGTCCTCTTCAGTAACCCACTTTCCAGTGAATTTATGCACCCCAAGAAATCATGTCGTGCCTTGACTCTATAGCATTACAGTCAGGAGCATCCCTTAAATCAGACACTCATGCAACACAAAAACCAGAGCCAACCATTGAGTTTATAATTAATAATAATGAATTGAAGTTTGGGCACAAATGCTTTTTGTTTTTTTGTTTTTTTTTTAACCACTGACCCTCATGCTCTTCCTGCTGAATCTGCAAATGCATCTCTTCCTCAGCAAGCATCATATTTCATTGAGAATAAAAATTGAGACATCTATGAGAAATATTGCACTTAAAGGGCATTGATACCAACTAAAATATACAGTTCCTCGGCTGTTCATATTGCTTTCTGAAAAATTGCAAGTGGAATAAGGGAATACTTGGGACTTCAAACTATACACAGAGGAGTAAAGTGCTACAGTATTTGAGTGGCATATGACCCTTTGGCGCTGTGATGTGTCTTTGGAGAGGCTGTGCAGTGAGAGTTGGAAGCTGCCTTCCTCTGGAGACGCTTCATGAATACAATGACCAAATGGCTCCTTGTCAAGAGGCAGCTTCAGAGAGCTTGGCACTGGACTAAACTCCATGTCTAACAGTCCCTGGGCACCCAATATGAGACCTCATTTAGTTCCACCACACACTATGAGACTATCACATTCAGTTCAAGTCTAATGAGCCCATTTCTTTGAAATGATCTCATCTTTGAGCAATCACAAATCAGCAGTTTGCCAGTATGATTCATAGTGATCCAATAGTGTGAGGAGCTATTTTACCACCTGTCAGTTTTCACTATGTCTACATGCATTATTAACTTTTTACATTGCCTGATGCACGATTTACATACGTTAATGGATATAAAATTGCAAAATGGATATGCAGTTTCCAAGAGTCAACATGGTATGATTTGTCACTTTCTGATTCAGCAATGCAAGACTTTAACTCTGTGTTGAAAATTCGGAAAAATCTCTAAATTAAGCAGAGCTGATAGAACTCATACATGACAATAACCAAGAACACATCAGTGTTGTCATAAGGAAGTTTACTCCTATGCTACCTTTGTTTGATAAAGAAATGTGTGATGACATTGTCATATCTATCAAAAAAGATTCAACAGAGTTACACAGAGTTATATTAACAAGTGATCTTTTTGAATTGTTTCAAAGGACTGGATTTCCTTTGTTTGCTATATGTTAGAAGACCAGCCGTCTACAATCAAGCATCTGAATGGAGTTTGGCAGAGGGAGAATCACAATGCAGCTCAGTCATGATGATGATGACGTGATGGTGATGATGATGGTGATTGTGAAGAATCAGGAGTCCCATTTCTAACTTTATTGTAAGACCAGAAAAGTAGGATTATGTAACATAAAGAAACTTAGTTCAACTTGGTCAAAAGCTGAGAAATACATGACAAAGATGCATCGAATTTTTCCAAATCAAAGTCAGAGCTAAATTAGAATGATTGCTGATTGGCAGCTGCACAAAGAAAAATGCCTCTTTGTTAGTTTTATGCCAAAATCAAGGCATCCACATCAAGGTTTGTCACTTTGGTTTTGAGAGAAATAGTAAAATAAATGCAACTCTTGGAGTGTTTACTTATTTGTTGAATGTGTGAGAGAATAGCAGGGGTTCCACTGTAGTTCACTCACTGTTGCATCCAGCACTTCTTCATGCCCTTAGAAACAAATCTAAAAAGAACCTCAAAGGGAATGACACACCAGGGAAGAGGAAATGAAAGAAAAGAAGAGGAAATAAAAACTGCCATATCGACACTGTCTTTTTTCCAGCCTTTTTTTGCTCGTTTGCTTGTTTGTTTGTTTGTTTGTTTGTTTTTTTAAAAGGATCTCTTTGCCTAACATCATGACAGAAGGGCACTTAAGGGGTTGGGATGCCTCTTAGGTCAGGTCAAGTGCCCCATGGTCAGCACAAATGTCCTTCAGATTGCCAACAGTATGCCCAATAACTCCTGCTGTCAGCCTAGGTTTCCCTAAAATGTTTCTAGCCTTATGACAAAGTACTCCATCGTTGGCTCAAGTGCCCAATCGGTTAGATCAAATACCAGTCAGTTGTGACCTTAGGAACCAAAACCTTGCATGAATGTTTTCCCCCTTCAAAACAAATCTTGCACTTTATTCAATTTTTTCTCCATCTCCTTATTTTTTTGTTTGCTGCAGTAACGTTTTGTGTTTGTCTTGTTCTGTCTCAATTTGTCAGTGTGCCATTAAATCTACTAACAAAGGGCACAAAAATTTGATTTTACATTTAATTGTACATGTTAAGTGTAGGTTTCCATGTCCTTTGAAGCTACAGTTTACTCCAAGTCCTTTCAAAGTACCAAAGTAATTAAGAGTAACTAAGGTGGATTGATAAACATGTTTAAAGGCAAAAGTGTTGGCAAATGATCTGAATGGCCACACAAAGGACTACAGTCAGGAGCAGGAAGCCTGCTGTCATAAAGATGATCTGGCTGCCGTGAATTGTAAAAATTGGGAACACACTTTTAAGACAGTTTCTTCTGAAAGGCACACATGCTGTTGCATATGTAATATATAAAAAGGGGACACACGGGTAAGGGAAAAATTAAGAAAAAAGAGCTTCAGAGGAAAGTTCAAAGGCTGCTTTTAAACCTCCGTACACCACAGCAATGATTGTATAAGGCAATCGTCCTTGTTAGATTGTCATTTTTTAAAAGTTAAAGTACTAGTTCAATACTGGCCTTGATTTCTGACATTGAAAAGATGAGCAGGTATTGGAGGGTTTAGATGGTTGTTAGATTATTCTGTAAATTCTGCAGAAAGAACCACAAAAGCAGTTCTGGTTTAGAAATATTCTCAGTTCAGTGAAATCCTCTTTAAAAACAGCTTAAAGTTCCAGCTGTTGTCCAGTAGTTGAAGTTCTTTAGACCATCGTGATTTGGACTAATCACACAAACAGACATTGAGATTCATCAAGAGCAGTACTCCCTTTAATTGCACTTTGAGATCAACCTGGACAGCAACACTGGGTGAGTGTACAGTAGTTGAGGTATTGAAGAGGATTGCCCATGAATCAGAGGGTTTGTGGCTGATTTCTAGCTGTCCATGACCACGATGTGCAGGTAAATGTGCAGGCAAACTGACAAAACCGTCAGCTAAATTATTATTATGAGCTGAAACATGATGAAACATCATCAGTACTCGCTTGGAGATACAGCGGTGTAGAGGCAGACAGGAAATACCATGTTAGGCATCCAGATCACCAACATGTTTCTTTCCCCTCGGGTTGACTCTCAAACCAGTATGAGCCAGCTTGTATTATGAAATTCTTCCAAGTCAACTGGCCAACCATATCCAGGGAACATTTGGCTTTGGTTCAACTACCATGAGATTCTGACTCGAGGGCCGACTCACCGACCTCATATTGAAATCTCACAGCGTGAGCTTGAGGATTGATTCTTTGGCAGAGGAGGCATATAATACCACATTCCTCAGAGTCTGAAAATGGATCTCTGCTCTCTCACTTGTATAATTAAATAAGACTGGCTGCTGTACAGTGATCCCTCTGTGTCTGCGCGCCTTCATGCTTACCTTATGCCTAATGAATGAATAAATCGGATTGCTTTGTAGACTAGATCCTTCTATGGTATCTGGTTGTATAAAGTGTCATCTGTTATTTATACAGCACCTCTATAATTACTGGATCGAAGGAGAGCTTTGAGTGTTACTATAAAGTTAACCTGAACTAATGTCATTATGTGAATTGAAGTTAAGTTTTTGTCATGAACTTTCTGAATCAGACAAAGGTGACCTTTCCTATTGGCTATGACCACTTTCAGCATTGTGTTCCTTTATTTCCATTATTGATTTTAATATTTCTTTCTGCTTAAGTAAATCAGGGTTTTTATGACTATCCTCATATTCCAAGGTTAAAAAAAGAAGGTGACCTGGCTTAAAAGGTTCTTGAAAATTGAGAGTGAATGCTTGATTACTATCCCTAAATACATAAAAAGTCAGGGGCTAGTTTATGGCCATCTGTATAGGAACCCCAAGGATACTGTTGTTATGGTCACAATAAAATGAACAATTGACTCAGCCCTGTTGACCAAATTGAGAAATGGTGAGGAGGCTGTAGCTCAGGTGGAGGCTGTCTAAGGTGCAGCATGTAGCACGTGGCTAAAAGTGAGGTGGCTGGGGCACAGGTAAGGGGAAGATAATGTGCAGCTGCTGGAGCTTACAGCACAGGGCTTGAGGCAGTGAGGCCTTTTTATCTATTGGTCAAGACCATATTGTGCTTTCTACCTCCATTATGTTATTAGAAAAGTATGTTTGCACAGCCATGTGTTCTACCACTGCCTACATTTCAGCAAAGTGTCAGCTATGTTGAGTTTATTACCCCACATTGTTCAAGAGGCCTGGAAGCTCTGCTGCTACTGCTGATGTACCAGCCTTTAATTGGCTTGGGGTTTAGTTTTACTACTGACATAACAAATGCATACGGTGTCTCTTTCTCGCACAAACACACACACACACAGACACACTCACACACAAACCCACATCGACCACATGTCGAGCACCTGAGGCTCAGCTCAAGAAACTGATGTATAATTAACATGAAGTTGGAAATGCCCCTGTCTATGTGAGTGTGAGTGTGTGTATATATCTCTGCATGTGTGAACTAGCATGTATGTATGTATCTTTGATGAGAGAGAAAGTTACTGCAAAAAAAGTGAGAAAAGAAGGAATAAAAAGTCATACCTTAAAGCCATACCTAAGAATGGTAGGGTTGTATTGAACATCAAGAAAATTTAAACTAATTTAGGTTTAGTTTTGGCAACCTAAACACTGGTTAAAATTTCTCCAGTCACTCATGATTTGGTTTTAATAGCTGCAAGTATTTTTAAGACCCAATATAATGTATCATGTTCAGCACATCTGTTAGGCGGAGAGCAGCCAGCTACGATGCTCCAGGTCCTCTTCCCCCTCTCACTACACGGAGAATATCACATATCCCCCGAGTCACAGGGAATGCTCTCCATCAAAGACTGTTAAGCACCAGCTTCATTAGAGAGGATTTGGCAGCACACAAACAAAACAGCAGTTCAAGAGGCAAAATTTGAAGTATACAAAGTGCTTCTTAAACACAGCACATTGTATCACAGCTGGTCAGATTAGTGATGGGAATAACAGCTCTTAGGAGCTGGATCTTACAGCTCATCGTTCCTTTTTATTTTGGGGGGGGGCATTACTGGGTTTACTGATATAATTAATTTAGGATAACTTATGTACATACTACCAAAATGTTTTCAAGACTGTGTCTCTTAAGTGCAGATCTGTAATGCTGCTTGCTCTCTGCATTCATTCTGTAGCACACTCGACCACCATTTGGTCTCTCTCCGTGGAGACATAGGGGGATACTTAAAGCGTGTGTTCTGCCTTGACAACATATAGCTCTCATGACTGACTGATCCCGTCTACTCAGGGGGAGTAGGTGGATTAGGCCAGATTAGAACTGGGCAGAGAATGATAGCAAATTAAAGGAACAGCTCCCAAGTGTGACTTGGAACCCTTTGTTCTTCCAAAAGAGCGATTCAATAGAATCAGATCAGTCTTGAACATCACAACACTAGATTAGATTTATCTCACCATGTGCCAGGGAAGAGACTCCATTTAAAGAATATAGAAATAAATAAAGGGACTATTATGGAGAATATTCAAACAAATCCTTCAGGAGCCATTACTCCTGATTACTGATAGTATTAATTGTGATCTAGTTGTTTTTTGGCTACTCAGGTCAGATGTTTGCTTAGCCTATTTTTGGACAAGAAAAAACTCAGCTGTGAGAGAATTATGCATGACAGCCCACCTTTGAGCCAATATCAGAACCTTGACGTGACATATCCCTCCTGTCTCAGTCCATAGATGATGCTTTGACCTCAGCTTATGTCTTTTATTTTTCAGTCACAGCTCCTGGCTGACTTTTGGTATTTCAAGCACCCACAACCCCCCAGCTTCCCAAAACACAACTGAATAAAAAAAAGGGGGGGTTTGACATTTTACATGGGCAACACAGTATTTTTATTTCTATTGTGTGTGAATGTGTTGTTTGAGTGTCTTAAAAAAAAAAAAGTCTTTGTCTGGTTGGAGGGAAACTCAATGGCCATCTGGGAAGTACAATGCTGTGTCTCTGGGTTTGTCTGTGTGTGTGCTTTTGTGTGTACGTGTGTGTGTGTGTGTGTGTGTGGGGGGGGGGGGGGGCGGGCGCAGGAAATATGATGGGGGCGGGGGGGCGGGGGGGGGGGGGGGGGG
>JAQMCX010000058.1:2629310-2646538 GCA_029814765.1 Acanthurus leucopareius | reverse complement strand
CCCCCCCCCCCCCCCCCCCCCCCCCCCCCCCCCCCCCCCCCCCCCCCCCCCCCCCCCCCCCCCCCCCCCCCCCGAAATCTCCTGTGGATTGCCTTCCCAGGTGGCCTTTAACTCTCTCCAGTCTTTTCATGCCTTACCCTGGGCTACACACAAACAGTCACACACAGTATGCCTTAAAACCCACACACTTCAGTGTGCATACACACACATACACACACAGATGATCTCAAGGATAGTACAGCAGTTAATGTTCAATTTTGCACAATCATACAGTTTTAAGTCAGCAGCTCTGTGAGCCTTTACTTGAGGTGCTCACAGTGATAATGCTAGACATGTTAAGGTTTAGCAGCTATAATGTTTACCTTTGTAGTCTAGCATGATAGCATGTTCATTAATTAGAGTTAAACACAAAGTAGAGCTGAGGCCAATGAGATGATCTTCAGTTTTGCTAGTGCTTGGTTTTAAACTAGTGTTTTCAACAGACTGAAAATTGTACATGTTGATAGCATCTGGTGGAAATGGCATGAGATCACCAAAGTCATTAAGACTGGTGACTATGTTTTTACATCAATGATGCTTGGTGGACAATATTTACGGCATATCAAGATTTAATGTTAAGAACTCGATCAAATTATTTGTCCAGAGCTTTAACAATGTGTTTTTGCTGCTGTTTAAATTTTTACAGAGTCAAATTTTAATAAATACACTGCAAGGACTAAAGTGGTCATCAGCTGTTGTATGAAAAAGACAATAACCATTTATTGTCTTTTTCATACAACAGCTGATGACCATTTCAGTATCTTTATAGCAGCTGGTCATTTTAATCAATTTGGCTTCAAAACTGTTGATTGTCTACATTGTTGTCTACAGTTTTTGCAAATTTACTCATTTCATTCAATACAAAATTTTAAACCATTAACAAAATGTGTTAAAGTGTAGACAGATGAAGCTTTATTAGCTCTACATGATAGTTTTTAGCACACAGATCTGCACACATTTAAAGACATCGACACACCTCATTAATCTTAAGAATTATAAATCAACAATGATATAACATCCTTGGTTGTATACTAAACACATGTGTTAATCAGCTATTGGATGTTTTTACAGACATGTTCAGAACTGTACCAAAAAAATCTGCAGTGCCTAGTCTGAATGCCCACTGGCCTCTGGCACTCACCCCTTTCTGATGAGGTGCTTTGAAAAACTGGTTCCCCAGCTCATCAACAACAACATCCCAGCCAGCCTGGACCCTCACCAGTTGGCCTTCAGAACCAACAGATCCACTGAGGATATCTCTGCCCTCTGCCCTCCACTCAGTCTTCACACACCTTCAAGGTACAAACACCTACATCAAAAAGAGGTTTGTTGATTTCAGCTCAGCATTCAGCACATCAAACTGATTGGCAAACATAGGACTCTGGGTTCGAGTGCTACATTCAGCAACTGGTAATTGGATTTCATTATAAAACAGACTGCAGACAGTTTGGATTGTAGTGCTAAACACTTGAGCACCCAAAGGTTGCGTATTCAGCCCCATCACATGTTTGATGTACACCCATGACTGCAACCACCAGCATTGAGAGAACTCAGTTGTGAAGTTTGTAGATAACACCACCTTCATCAGCCGGATGTAAAAATCGATGAGAGTTCAGGCAGACTACCAGGGAACTTTTATTTCCCTCACGCTCTGAGACTTCACTCCACCATAAAAATCTTCTGTTGCATAAAGGGACTTCAACCAACATTTGGTTGTGCAGAGTGGGATTGTTGGATGAAAAATAAACCTGACAAAGAAATGAACCTGAAACCTGTGTCGCATCTGTTGGATCCTGAGGATGATGTATTACAAATCAAACAAAGACTTCTGCATAGCAATGGGAATTTCAGAACTGATATTGATGAGTAAGTGGAAACATCAGTGAGTTAATTAAGAGTTTGCACCACCAGTGATTCTCCAAATTCTTCCCTATACCACCAAAGCAGAAAATGGGAGGTGATATGAGTAATGATGTTCATGTTTCAGTCTGATGGATATAGATGAGTGATCTGATTTATTTTTACAGTCAGAGCCAGTACTGTGACTTTTACTAGGTGACTTTTTTGTTACGGGTTTCATTTTTATTCATTCGTTTTTTAAATGCTGCAAGATTTGTAATAAGATCCTGGATGTGGTAATTTCAGTATTGATACCAGACTAAATTATTGACAGGATGGGCTTCTGTGCAGTGAAGCAATTCTTACTCTATTAGGAAAAGCAATAAACAAGTTGAAGGATTCATGTGTGACCCCAGCTACAGCTGTAATAAGTGCAAAACGCAGAATCATAAATAATCCACTTCTGCTTTTATGACATCTGCTTTATGAGAGATAGTTTATCATTTTTAATCAATAACTGCTTGGATCGTCAGCTTGACTGCACATTCGAGAGTCATGAAAATTTACTGAGCACAAAGAGAAGCATGTTAAGGTTCAGTACACAAAAGAAAATGAAGCCTGCCAAAGGAAGACTGAAACCACTGACCATCCTGGCAGATAGAATGCATTTATATAGTGCTTTTCTGATCTTTCAACCACTCAAAGCTTCACTATGCAAGTTGGCATTCACACACACAGCTATACACTCATGGCAGGGTCCTCTGAAGTGCCAACCAGCACATTTAGAACACACACACACACACACACACACACAATCTGATGGGATTAATTTGGGGTTAATGTCTTACCTAAAGACAGTTTAACATGACAGACTGGAGGAGTCAAACCACCGACCTTCTGAAAATGGGTGACCTGCTCTACTCCTGAGCCACGGTCTCCCAAAACTGTCCTAAATATCAGAAGTGAGAAATCTTTTCTGATACTCATATTTATTGTGCAGCTCCTTTTTTAGCAAATCGTGAATATTTATAAATGTGTCAGTAATGTCAAGTGACAAAATGCTGGATAACTCTTTCTCTTCCTGATTTCAAGTGTCATCAGTGTTGCTTATTTTTGCATTCAAATTAGTGAAAGCACTGTGATGTTTCTCATTTGGAAGCCTTTCAAAGTGTCGCAGCAATTTTGAAAATAATCATGCCTCTTGAATTTCCTGCCAGTTCTTACCTAGCATTTCATCAGAGCTTCCCACTTATTTTGACAGTAATTTAACTTACTTGAAATACAATTTAGAAAGGAAGGGTTGGTTTGGAGTGGGAGGGAGGATGACTTGATTGCTTTTGATCCTGATTTTGAGAAAGATGGGATGGCTGTTTAGTTGGATATATTGGGCTTTATAAGCAATGACAGCGCAGTTGATGTTCAAGTGGCTGGAGTGTTGAAACTAGTTTTCATCTCTTGTTCTCAGCCTGGTCTAGTTGAAAGAGTCCCTGGAGTTTTTTAGGGGGAAATTTCCAATCATATTAAAATTAATAGCCTTTCCAGTGAGAGAGACAAGTAAGGGGAGTGCAAGAGATAAAGACCATATTTCTCTGGGCTGTGTGACATAGAGAGAATCTAAGAGAGGACAGAGACAAGAAGAAAATGGATTAGAGGTTTAATTTATCTCATCTTTAGCCTGAAGTTGCTAATTTTTTTTCCTTTTTTTTAAGAAAACAGATTAAGTTCATTGTTTTTAGTCATTTTTAACCACTAGTGGCTATAAAGCTTGCAGCTTTATTGCATGTTTAGAAAAAGAAAAACAACTAAATATAAATATTATGGTATGAAGTAAAGGGTCTTTTAATATCTGTAGGTCTGGACTTTTGTCAGGACCAAGGGACAAAAATGACACATTGATGCATTTTATTTTTGCTCTCATTAGTGTTCACACTCTCCTGTGTTAAGCAAACCAAAATTTGTAGACAAATGACACATGGTCATACAGGTCGTTCATCTATTGGTCAGAAAACTTAAAGCAATTGAAATACACTGATGCGGTTCAGTTGTTGTTGTCTGGCAGGTAGGATTTTCTCTTTTAATAGCTGAAATAATTATGATTTGGTGTTGCAACCAAATCAGATAAGTGGAGTATGAGCACATTTCGGGGTGTGTGAATAATGTAGAATTACCTCACACAATTCAGAGGATATGTACAACACGGTATTGATGGAGAAGGCAGGCCCTTATGGGTGCAAATGAAATGTTCTCTGTGTACTTATACATGGAACATGAGTGAGGTAAGGCATTTAGTAAACATTAGATGATATAAACTGCAACCAACTAGCCGGTAGGGACGGGATAGGAAATTTTGACCACAGTGATCAGCTCCCATATTACCGGTTATTTTATAGGCAGGCTACTTTTTAACATTTTGGAGTGATTATTTGTCACTCTGTGGCTGCTTTTAACCCCAAATGCACTGTGTTTTGATTTGCACCCCATAGGAGCACCTAAATTAAGTCTGAATACATTCTTACCTGAAGTGTACCAAATCACGGTTCACTTGGAAACGGAAGGAGTCCAGACTTTTCAGGAGGACCATGGTCCGACCTTAGACCAGACTTGATCTGGACTGACAATCATGCTTATAACATTGGCCTGGATCAAACTGAAAAGTCAGAATGTCTGGCCCAAACAAGGCAGGTGTGAAAGGACCCTTAAAATGCAAACATTGTACAATTTCACATCTTACAGTCAAACCTAATCTTAGCCTTAATTCTAAGAACAGCTATCACCCTCAGTCTTTCAGTTGTTCTTAATTACTTTCTGCAGTAGCTTCTTTGGTCCATTTCTTCCTGACACTTAACTTACCTAAATGTATGCTCATGGGGATAATTTGCCACAACTTAAGTGCATGTATATTCAGTTTAACCAATAAATTCTTCAGTGTGCTATATTGATAGAAAAATCCTGGGTTATTCTGAGTTAATGCAATGAAAACCTGTTCCAGGATGTTTGGACAAGCTCCTGCTGCTCCTGCAGGTAGAAAATTCACTGAAGACCTGCATATTTAGTGAATGAAAAATCTGTAAAAAATAAGAGTTCATAACATTTGCCATATGAATACAGTGAAAACAAAGATGTTAGGGATGTCTGAGGGGACATATGAACTGATTAAAGTTCTAATATTTATTTATGAGCTGCTGTCACCCATTATTTGATGTTAATTTCTTAATCATATTCTCCTCCTCTGTAAGAGAAAAACAACAAGAAACAAAGCAAAACAAACTAACTAACAAAGAAAGTCTTTGCCTTGTTTTGTATGAAAATGCAATGTATCTTTCCCATAAAGTAAACTGTAAATGAACTCAACAGGAGCCTGCAGGTTGAAAAACAAAGCAAACAAACACACAAACAAATCCTATATAGTTACTTAATGGTATTGTACCACCATAGTACTTATAGTCAAACAAGGCACAGTCTATGTTAGTCAAACTACTTGAACACACCCTGACAATTAAGATTTGTCCTGGCAAAGAGTATGTAACTTACTACACATATCCCTCCACTGCAGCTCAGTGGAACGATATAAAATGTCCTTGCAACCACAAAAATGAGATTTAACACTAAAAAAAGTACCTTGAGAAAACATCTGTTAAATTGCCTTACCCAGACTGCTAAAAACAAATTTAACCATCTGCTGAACTTAAAAATTATGCAAAGACTTAGGACTGATGATTTTGCCTCATCTTCTAATGGAGTCTGAACGCATTGTAGAGCAGGATATTTAGGAGAAGCAGTACACTGTCTTCATATAGTTTGTTTGTTTGTTTGAAAATACTGTGAGTCAGTTGATGTCTCTGCAAGTATCCTGCCTCAGGATTGTTGTCCCACTTGCTCATTGGCACCTGTTGAATGCACTTAGTTTGTCATTCAATCTCTCTGGGTGATTGCTCCTGAGCAGTGTCATCAATTTTTCATTGTCTACACCACTACAGCATGTTTATCATGGGTATCAAGTTCTTTCTAGTTTTCTTTGACCATGTGTGGTGCTAACAACGGTTACAGTGTATGTTTTGACTGCAAATGAACAGGTCACAATCCCCCTACCCTTCAAAGCACGTGTCTTGTTTGTAGACACTGCGGATGGGACTTTAAAAAATGCACAGTATGTTGTGTGTGCGGTCTCCTTTGAATTTGCAAGCCTCCTGCACCACTTTTGTTTTTCAAAAAAATCCAATATTATTGGTTGGCTGTACTAGACTGCATGCATGTCCATACCCAGGCAGCCCAGGAGAGAAAGTGGGAATACTTGAAAAGGAAAGGAAAAAGGCCCATGTTATGACTGCAAAGTGTGTGGTGGCAGATCAATCTGCAATTCTTGTATCATCACAACCCAGCATCCCTGGTGTGTACAAACTCATGTCATAGTAATTGATACCTTGTCTCACAGCAGATGTTGTGTCAGAGTTAAGATTCTACCGTTCAAACAAGACAGAGAAACAAAGCAAACCTCAACAAGGTGCTAAAGACACATTTTGCATGGCTGCTCTGATTTTTTTCTTCTTTTTTGGGCATATAGTGTTGATAGGTACACAGTATGACAATGAATGTGATGTGGAAGGTATGCAATTGCATTTTCTATTTTATTTCTGTTTTATTTTATTTTATGACTTAAATACTGGCCTGTTATCAGTACTTCTATAATGATGGTATGGCTTAAATTGAAGCAAAAATCAGTTAATTATTGTCTCACTGATTCAAACATATAACAGCAGGGCAATCACAGGTGAGGGTCAGATTAAAGGAAAGATAATGTGGTCAGGATAAAGAAAATTCATGAAATGATTAATAGCTGAATTCCATTTAGGTACTTTAGTTTTTGGCTGTTGGTATTGTTTGTGTTGGCACACTCTTATACTGCCATGATTTATTGGGAGAGTTAAACAGAACAGAGCTGTTAATGTTAATGTTACAAGTTAAACCTTTACTTTTCTACCATTTGCTACTGATCAAAATGTCCTCAGTGAAAAAGTATGGAAATTCATGAGACACATGGCCACGTACTAATTGTGTGTGCAATTTACCTCAAGCAGTGACTGCATGCTCATCACTGTGGAATCAGAGCACACCATAGACTCTTTATTTAGGATTAATTAATCAAATATGCAAATGTATGCCTCTATAAATGTTTACCCCCTACTGTTTCAGCAATATGGAAAGACACAGAAACAGTGTTACAGGAAATGACGGTATCCTTGACTAATAAAACTGGAATGTGTTTACAGTTATGTGGATGACAGCGTTTATTATGTTCTTACATTAAAATAGTAGTCTAATACAAATAATGTTCTCATATCATTTGGCACAGTGTTGAACAGTGTTGTTGGACTTACAGCATTTTATCCATTTTATAGATTGGATTGGATTATAGATTTTAGAGTGTGTGCGTGTGTGTGTGTGCACGCTTGTGTTTGTGCATGGGTGTGTGGGTGTGCGTGTGTGTAAGGGGGTTGCCTGTGTACGTGCACATGTGTGTGAGTGGAACCTGGAGCTAGAATGCTACCAGGTTGTTTCACTGTATGTAGAAATGCAGCTGTTATAACCACTTTCAAACCTTGGATTTTACACGGTGCAAAATACTGAAAGGTGGTAATCAATAACCTGGTGAAAAAAAGGTGTCATCACAAAAGTTTTGCCTATTCACATTAATCACAATTATCTGATACAAGCTTTTGTGCTAATGTAACCCATCTTACATACATGAAGTTTCTGATTTATTTTAGAGAAAGACACATCAATCATCTGCCACATCGAGATTCAGTGTTTGTTCAGTGTTTAGGACATTTCTGGTTACCTCTAGAACTAACTTTGTGTGTACATAACACACAAGGACAGGTGCTGCATGCAAATTTTTCTTGAAACAGAATTTTGGCTGCTTTCCAGCCTCTATTGTAATAAAAGTGCCCATAATTGAGCTATTATAATATTGTTGCAAGATGTTTTCTACCCCTTAGTTGAGTGCTGAGTCCAGCATGTTTTGTACACTGAACACGTGTCTATGCTACAAGAAACAATCTGTAATAATCCAGGTAGTTAACACCATGCTGCTTTTAGCACCTCTGAAGTGTTCTACTTTGTGACCCACTTTCATGGCACTTTACATAACATAATTGCATCCTTAATTCAAGAAGTCGAACTTCATACATACTGTATTTTAGATCTTAATTCATAGCAGGAAAACCGCATTGCAAGCTTTCTTTCTATTACATTTTTAATTTAAAACCAAAGCCCCTTCACCACCTCCTTGCTGAGGTTCTTATTGTGTGTGCACAGCAACAGAATACATAAGCAGCAAAGATTTTACTTCAGTCTGTGCCACGTGTCCGTTTCTTGTGTCTGTCCGAGCCAAGTGCAAGACCTTTAATCTCTCTGTTCGATACAGATCTCACAACTCCAAGTAGAAACTTTGTTCATCTTAGTAAGAGGGGAAAAAAAAAAAACTTTTTTCACATCATCATTTATTGCTGAATCTCCAGGCTGCTGACCCACAGCAATTCAACCTGCATGCGTAAACAACACAAAGCTTCCAACTGTTTAATTCACTACCAGGGTCTATTAAAGCAATGAACCCTGCTGTTCAACAACCCCCAAAATCCTTAATGTCTCTGTCTTCCATGACACTTCTGTTTACACACACACAAACACGCAAACACTTGCAAATGTTTCCTTGTACTCATGTCATACTCACCTCTCCTGCCGTAGCTATTTTGTGTGACTTTTTCTCACACGCACACACAGACACACACATAAACTCTCCCCTTTCTCCTCAGTTCCCTGTGAGCATGGCTGGGCCAGATAGGACTTAATTTGTCCTGCCTCTAGATGAAAACACATGCTTCACCTCCCCTTTGTAAACAGACTGGGAAATGGAGTAGAAAGAGGAACTAAAGCTTCAGAGAGACAGACTATGGAGACAAGCACTGACTAAAAACAGAGATCACAGAGCTGCAATGCAAGAACTGAATGTAAACCATTACAGTATACAGCAGCTGAATATAAGAGGGGATATTTAGAGAGAGAGGAAGGGATGTATATCATAGAGAGACAGAGAGAGCATGAATGAAGTTTCGCAGTGAGGGGGGAAAAGAAGCAGAAGGAGATACAGGGGATTTGAGAATTAGCATCAAGTTATGCATTTATTATTCGAGAGACTGAGAGAAGAAAAATCATTTGAGTGAAGTTATGCATTATTTATCACAAAGTTTTGTCAAAATAAAGAGTAAGAGGGAGAAGGGCATTGGTTACAGTAGAGCATGCCTTTCACTGGCAACTTAAAGGTGCATGTTTGTATATCACACACACACACACACACACACACACACACACACACACAGAGAGAGAGAGAGACATAGAGAGATAGAGAGAGAGAGATTGATAGACATTATGATTCTAGTTTGACCTTTTTTCAGAAATGTAGGTGATCATAATAAAAATATAAATCAAATATAGATGAAAAAATACAAAACTCAGGAAAATAAATGTAAGTGCTAAAGATGGCAAAGATTTGGCTTTCCTCTCTAAAAAATGTATGGAGTTCACCCCCATATCTATTCTATACAGTCTGTGGATTGTCCTCAAGTATGTCAGACAATTTGCAGTGTGCTTCAGCCATTTATTCAGCTGCTTATTTCATTAAATGGCGGAACACTATTTCACTCAGGTGAGCAGAAGCTGGCCAATTTGACCATGAGTCCTGATGTGGGCACAATGACCATTTGCTTTTCCTGGCAAGTACAAACAAAATGCATTAACCCCAATCCTCTGAACCATATTTTACACAAGTTACTCAAACAATACCAAGATACTTCAGACAGGCTTGTAGCTCTGTGAAGCTGTACTTGCATGAGCACAGCTGTGTTTGCATTCA
The DNA here is from genome assembly GCA_029814765.1 of Acanthurus leucopareius. Lineage (NCBI taxonomy): Eukaryota > Metazoa > Chordata > Actinopteri > Acanthuriformes > Acanthuridae > Acanthurus > Acanthurus leucopareius. The sequence continues at coordinate 2,636,751 of JAQMCX010000058.1, read as the reverse complement.
TGTCCTTGGATTTACAATGGCAATGCAGATCTTAAGCATGTTAGCCTGCAAACATTTCCTGAATAGCACATAACATAACCTTGAGTAATGGGAATGTCATTAGTGAATTCATCAACAGAGGGCAATGAATTTTACTTCAACATTTTATCTCAGTGTATTCAACAGTTATAAAAATATTTCAGTCTAGATCAAAACTTCCAGAGTCTTGCTTCTATCATGGTTAACCACACACTTACCCCACTTCATACTTCATTGATCAGAAAATGTTCTTTAGACAAAAACAGAAAAATCATCAACTTCTTAATTAATTAAATTTATTGCCCCTGAAATGATTTAATGAAAAAACTTCTTTCAATTTTATTTTCACAGCACGGTTATAAATCATATTTTTTATTCAGGCATTGTACTTAGTCATTCAGTGCATGTTTGAAATGAGTTTCTTCTTCCTTTGCTCCCTCTGAGCCCATCTCTCTGAAACTCTAAATTAAAGCCTCCAAAAAAGAATAAAGCTACTCTTTCTAATGTCTTTTTTTCAGTTTGAAGCTTCATCCTCTTGACTTGTTTCATGTATCCTTTTCATGTGTTCTCCGTTCTTGTCGTTTCTCCTCATTTCTCTTGTTTATTAATCTTTTGATAAGACTCTTATTACTGTTGTATAAGCACCCTTTCTGACAGAACACCCATGAGTATTTTAAAGACCATTTCTGATCATCTCTGTCAGGTTACAAAAATAGACATCCGAAGTGTTGCAGGTTTGCAACCTTTTGCAACCTTTTTTTTGTTCTATTTTATCATCAAAATATGATGAAAGTAATTGATATGTGATTAATTTGTCGATTATGATGATGCCTCCCAGAAGATCTACTAGAAAATATCTTACGCCTTTGCACTTGATGATTGAGAAACTAGATTATGTAAAAACAGGGCCCAATTTCAAAATAAAGTTTTACTGAATTATTTGTTTTCTGATGTTTATTAGCCAATGTTTACACAATATTTTGGCTGAATCTTTTATCCATAGCAACCAACAGTTGTAAATTTTACAAATTGCATAAAACCCCAAAGTTGCAAGAATCATGCAAGTATAAATTTTATCAAATAGATGACAGATATAATAAATGACACAGAAAGAGTGGAATCATGCAACATGAATGTCATTCTTAGGGCTTGAAGGATAAAATGCCAGAGTTGTTGACAAATGAGATGAAAGTGAAGACAATATAGTAAATATCTGTAGCCATAGTGTTGGAGTTTGTGTTTACTTTAATGCAAGACGCCATTTCCAGCATATCCCATTTTATCCTGGACAATGCTCCTTTTTTCCCATCTGACTGGATAGAAGTGATTTTTCTCTTTTAGTTTTAGATTTTCCAATACCCATCATTGCAAGGTAGTCTGAAAAAGCTTTTTACCACAAGAAAACCACTTTCTTTCTGTTTAATACAATTCAGTCACCATCTACCTATTTGCTGTGAAACAACACTGCAGTTTTTTCTGACAAATTACCCCAACACATAATGTAAAACTGATTTTTTTTTTCCAAAACATCTTTTAAAAGTTTTCTTGAAACTAATACATATTTTAAAAAGTTGCAAACAATTGTGGGTGCTAAAACATAATACTTAGCACTTTTAGGATGTTTAGTGGGTTGCCAACCAAGAGCTGTTAACACGTCTGGAGAAGGGAAGGGTATTTCAGGAAGGCTCTTTCCTCGTAGCCTGTGATTGTGTTGGCTGCAAGCCATTCATGCTGATCCTGAGTCATTGTTGGCAAACTGGCCCTTCACCCTGACAGCCTTGTTGTGCTGGCTTTTGACCAGGCAGTATTAATCTCTGTTTCCCCTCCCACGGCCTGCATCTTCTCCCTCCTCAGTAAACAATGACTTAAATCTGTTCAAGCTCACTGCGGGTTACTTTGGATGGCATGTAACACAGAAAGACAGGCGTCATAGGAAGTAATATGAGAAAGGAAATAGCATGTGGAGGTGTGAAAAAGCTACCACAGCCACATTATATCTCTAATGCGGAGGCAGACTGTAGGCTTTCACATCCACCTCATGGGTCAGTCTTCAGACTGTGGTGCAAGTAGTCATTATTCCTAAATGTTTTTGGATGATTTATTCATTTTAAAAATGGAATTTAAAAAAAAAAGGTTACAGTCCTAAAAAAGTTACTTAAGGTCTCTTCCACATAAATTAATGCCACTGCATAATACCTTGGCCTTACAAGTTCACACAATTCTGATGAAACCTAGAGTAATGAATTTGTGAGTCAATTAATTATCTAACATTACATACATAGCTGTTGTGTACTGAGCAACATTTAACTTTAATGAGTGGTACACACTAACAGGAATCCCTCAGTTATAGTCCACTCCAAGCATGTCAAATGTCGTTGCTGACATATGCAATTAATTAGGATTCTAGATGTTTTGTTTAGAAACTTTTCAGAAAGACCACTTTACCTGAAAGAGCTGCAATTGTAGCTTTACATTTCACATTTTTCAATCACCCACATACTGTGATACATGCTGTCAATTCTTATTAAACCCTGTAAATAGTAATTAGCCCCAGAAGTAATGGAGTGCTGATTTATTTACTTGGGAGAGACTTTTTATACAGTGTTAGCACTGTTTTGTCATCATCATGCTGACAAACAGAGAATCACTGCCAGGGGTCACATAAGGAGAAGAGAATGTTTCTTCATATGATCCACCCAGATTTAAACCACCACCCGGGGATATTCAAACCACTGCCACTGTCTTAATGAGAGTGATTTTTTAGTGACTCTTGCCTTTCATATTCTCCTCATAAACTGATGTACTTATGCTGTTATACAGGGTCACAGCACTCTAGAAATAATTGTATGTATTATTGTGTTGATGCCATTTCTTCCAAAGTTTGGCCCCCTGATCATTTTAAATGCAAATTATATTCATAATGACTCTAAAAGACACTAGATCTCAGCAGAGCAATTTAAATTTTCGATTGCATAATGTGATTGTGTCACAAGAGTGTCACTTGTGGGCAGAGATGAAAGGAGCAGACACAGACTGGCAGGTGAATGGGCTTTAATTTGAACAAATCTTCCCCTAAGAGATAAGTGATTATATAAAGCTAGGTATGGGTATGTCTGTGAGGACATGCTGGGTTTCTTGCATCATTTTCCTCAGTTCTCCCCCTGGTTCCATCCTCGCTGTGATATTAAGGCAAATATTACTTACACCCTTCATGGGCGATTAACAATCACCCCATAAACTCATAGTTGCATCAACCTTCCCACGAACAGCTGCACCTCTTTAGTTTATTTAGTCCACTTTGTTCAGCACTTCTGTTGGCTCTGAATGGTGTTCATTTGCATTTGTTAAACTTAGGCCCACATTTATGAGTGACACAATGTTTCAGTGTAGCACTGTCACTTCTTTGCGAGACAGTTTAGGGTTTCACTCCTCCCTGGACGCTTGGATCTTTGTGTGTGCAGTTTGCATAATAATATATCATGGAAAAGATGGACTTTTTTTCTCCTTTTAAACTTCACAAATATTTCTACTTTACACAGTGATTGCAGGTGCTCAGAGATGGGACACTTCGGCATGGTTTTACTTGTCTCTGAAACTCTTTTTCATTCCCCACAAAACCGGCGTCACCTTTTGTGTGCACAGCCAAGGTCAACTTCATGAATGTATTCAAGAACAAACTGTGGGCCATCATTCTCATTTGTACAGCTCATTATGTTGGAACAAAGGCTTGCTAAACTCATACCGTAAAACATTTAAAGAGAAATGAGTGTGACAGTAATAACATCAAGAGGAATACGTACTGTCCTGATGTGGTCAACGACATACTGCAAAAACTGGTGTCTCCAGCGTCCCCTCTGAACTTGTTTAAAGCTGAGGTTGTCCCTGTGTGAAAAGGATTGATGCTGTGGCCGCCAATCACAAGCAATTGAACAGTCCTTTGAAATTACTTTGTAACATTAGCTTTACCTCTGGGTTACTGCGACAAATTATAAAAGAACTGTCATCATATGTGCTCAGGCTCAGAACAATTTTACAGATGTAGGGAAAGGGAGGGGGAGGGGGGGCATCATCCTTGGTCACTGTACAAAACAACACCCTAGTGTAAAAAAAAAATGCCCTTAGTCACTGTCACGTTTTTGCTGAGAAACACTTCAGGTGACAGCAACAGGTGGGTTCAGGCACTTGGGCACCAAGACTACCTGAGTGGGTTCAAGAGACTGAAAAAGAGACAAAATGAAAAAAAAAAACACTCACAACTGACTTCTTATTGAAAAACTAACCCTTTTCCCCAGTGTGAAAGTCCTGTACTTGCTCTTAACACGATTTTGGCCCTTCACTCCTGCCCCTTATTGCCCCTTGCTGGTTCTGCATGAATGTATTTTATTACACCTAGGTGAGGCAAAACATGACACACACACTATCCCCGGGCCTAATATACACATTTTTTGTGAGACTGGTCAGGCAAAAATACACCTAACATTTCTTCAACCATGCAGAGAAATGTTTTATGGGTAACTTGCAGAAGCTTATAAAAGAACCAGCATGTAGTGCAGATCTCTGAATCAAACAAACGAACTGGGAGGAAGGTGGCAGGAGAAAAGGAAAAACTTAAGTTCTACAGGTATATAAGAATCAACTTTTCAAATGTCTCAGAACAGACCTGCATTTCCATGTTACAGCCCTAAGGAGCACGAGCTAAGCCCTGAAATGGGATAAACATGAATCCATGGCAATGTATAACAGATGTAGAAAAAAAAATGGATGGACCACATATAAAGCTTAAGGTTAAAGTACCAAAGAAGGTCTTTTTGATGCTCTCACTCCCTTTTCATTGGCATTAGCCTAAGAGCTAATAACTGCTCTTGAAAATAGCCAACATGCATTCATGTTAGTTACTTTGAAAAAGTGTCTTTTGAGCTACAAATTATATGCACTGCGTTCTGATTTGTGCTTTGAAACAATCTGTTGTTGAACCATAAAGAAAAGGTAGAATTGCTGCCAAATCCAGCTTCTTGGCAGGCAATAGTTCTGAGTAAATATGTCTCTGTGCTAATGAGAGCGGTGATTAATTGATTTTGAAATGCTACAAGAGGTAGCTTTCAGAAAATATTAGTCTGTATGAACATACTTTTACTGTCTCTTATATTTGATCGACCTCAGTATTTTTCTCTGTGGCTCTTTCTCTCTTGTACCATATCCTTATAAATGAGATGTCTCCCTGCGCCATATCTTCACTGTACTGTATCTATTTCTTTTCCCACACCTTTAAATCAGACCATCTTTTTTCCGTCTGAATACAGTATCTTTGGTCCTCTTTCTTTCTTTATCCATTTCTCTCTGTGCTATGGAGTTATTTCAGTGCCAGTCATCCAGTCTGAGGGGCAACAAAAGAGCCTGAGAGACTGAAATCGATTACTCTCTCAGGCGAAGAGTACAGACACCTTCTCTGCTGGTATCACCCTCTTCCATTACTGACAATCCTCTTTCTCTCCTTTTCTGTCTCTAAACCTATTAATCTATCCACATCTCTGTCTCTATTTTTATTTTTCTCTCCATCTCCCCATAATGCCTTCCCTCTCTACGTCCCTCACCTCGTCTCCCCTTATCCTTTTTTTTTCAAGTAAGAAAGGGTCAATATTAATTTTAAGTTTTGTACCACAGTTCAATACTCAAGTAAATGCATGATGTCTTTAGCTTGGCCCAGTACAAGGTGTGCAAGAAGAGCTGATGCGATTCTTCTCTCTGCTGAAAAAAGAGAGTACACCATTAGCAAAGCATTGACATTTGCCTCTTCCCATGTTCTCCACAGTTTTATCCATACTTAACAATTCTTTGTCCATACCCTGTTTTTTTTCTTCAGGATCCCTGCATGTCTGACAAAATCAGCATTTTTCTTAGATAGTTTCTCTTCCAGATCCCTTGGGCTTTCTGTCCTGCTTCAGTAGTTTGGTTTTGTGTGTTCTATTCACAGACCATATGATGATTACCAGCTTTGCTTTGACAAGTGTCAGACATGAACATGACAGCCCACAGTGTTGTTCCTTTGGGAAGTGTTTGTTTCTCAAAGAAATGGATGACCTGTTTTTCCAATGAGTGCAGCTCCCTTTGTGGGGGAATCCTCACCTTCTTTGTCTCAGGCTGCAGCCCTGACGTAGGTTTCGCTGTTTTGTTTCCAGTCCACTGATAATGATATCGTCAATGCTTGAATTTTTCTCCATCTCAGAAACTCTCAATTCCTTGTCTTAATCCTCTTATCTTTCTCTTTGATTTGGATTTTCAATTGAGGGACCTCATTCATGAGTTCAAGTAGGTCCCCTTGGTGTTTAACCATTTTGTCTTATCTCCTTGGACAAGAAGTTTAGAGAATTTTAAGATGAAGCATGTGCTGCACTCCACCAGCCAAAATTGAAAACAGCAGGCTTAATGAATGGCTATTAAATGTTTAAAACAAGCAATTTTTTCTTAACTTTTTATCATTTTGTATAATTCTTCAAAAAATTACAATATGAATTTACTAACAAAAATGAATCTACAGTATCTGTACCCTCCTTTGCAATGAGTCCTGTTCCAGCTGAAGTACACACTCCTGATGATTCTCCTGATTTCACCTCAACCCATTACAAGCCACACAGACACTCTCTTTCACTCCTTTGTCAATTAAAGTACAAATTAGACCTGATAAGTGTGTCATTAGGCACTTCGCTGTACTTTCAGCTCAGACTTTATGCAGCCTCTGTTTACATCTAGTGTGGTATACAATCCCTGTTGGACAAAGCCATTTATTAGCACAATATTAGTCACTGCCATCTCCACTCGTTCGGTACAGAAGATAATGACCTGACAATAAAATAAGTGAACAGCAAGGATGAAATGAAGTTTGGTTCCACATTTATGTGCTTTGGCATAAAGGGGTTGTTGTGACTCATGCTAACTTATTAGTGTGAGGTTACAGGCTAATAAGTTATTAATATTGTTTGCATTGTTCACATACAATTTTGAAATCAGCTCGAAGGTGCGCTTTTGGACGGGTCTGATCTATAAACATAAATTAAAACAATAAAGTATTATTACTATGTGTAAAATAGATTTTATGCAGATATAACTTGAAATTATCATCTTGTTATATAATAATAAGTCTGTGTCATGCAGAACGTGACTGTGAAGAATAACAGTGCAACTGTCTGTGCTGTGCCTCTGTGTTCGGGATCAAGAAATAAGCAATAAAATTCATTTTGAACAGCCTCTCGGAAAACTTCTGATATGATGTCTCATTGTTATAAATAAAAACACCAACAGACTAAGCGCGCAGTCACTGTAACTGTTAAATCAGTAACCTGACTGTTACAACCCTGGCTCGAGGAGGGGAAAGGGAAGCAACATAAACACAATCGTTGGAAGGATTGCGAAATTAAATGTATTTTAT
>JAQMCX010000058.1:2602191-2629210 GCA_029814765.1 Acanthurus leucopareius | reverse complement strand
GGTTGCTGTGATTGTTTATTGCATTGAAATGTGCCTGACACTCTGGAAACCTGCCTGTGATGTTTTGGTGACGTGTGAGCACTGTGCGCCTGTCAGCCAAATTACCACTACGCCAAGCTGAATCTGTCGACACCTCCCCCTGGTGCGCTGCCACACCCATCTCGGCACCCATCTTTCTACCAAATTGCCAAATTGGCTGCGCACGGTGGTGGGCCGGACGAAATTACCACTGCGCGGGGTGCACCACGCTCCGCAACCCTGCGCCACCCTGCACTGCGCCACGAAATTAGAGCCCTTAAACTTTATCAGAATTCTTTATCAGAATATAATATCAAACACAGTTTGCTGAACAATCTTTGGAAAGCAACCTTGAAAGAACACAGTTCCATCAATACCTATATACACATCCATAAAATCAAAATTTATCATCTCAAATACAAGGTAAAAGGCTTCAGAGTAACAAATGTCAATAGCAAAATGCAAAATGTACTCAGTGCAAAAATGAAAGTACCTTAACTCTGGATGACTTTCATTCAGTATTGTGTGCAAGGACAGTGAATAATAAATGATGTAGAAAGAAGTGAGTTGGAGCAAGTAGAAGGGTTTTACAGTGATTAAAGTGATGGTAGTGATTGTAAGTTCTCTACAGCAACTTCAGCAAGAACTTCATCCAGTGTTTGAAAGGAAAAAAAAATCAAAACTTCCTGTTGGTATTCTGAGGCCATGGGTCAGCTGGCTATTTCTTTGCTCCTGTGTGGTGCACACAGCATGTGCTGTTGAATGGAGTACAAGAGCTCTAACAGGGCCTAATGTGGTACAAGCAAGTTAGGTACCTTTGCCCTCCCTCTGTCTGCTTCACAGAGTGGTGCAGTTGACAGGGTTGGTTTTCAGCCTTGGTGCAGATATAATGCTCAGCTCATGTTAAGAAAAAAATGTATTTGAATTAATGGAGAAAAAGGGCAAAGTTTGGATTAGATCAGAAGCCTCTTGTCTTCTGTAAAATGCATCTCTCCCAGGAAAATAAAGGTCACTTTGCTATCAGAATGAACAACTTCCAGAGGTGAAGATTGTTTTTTTTGGCTCACATGCAACTTGACAAACTTTTGATAAATGAGACAAGAGGATGCAGCCAGAACGGATATGTTAACCTTGAAAGAGTGTGCTGGGTGACAGGTTGTTTCTGGGTTTACAGCATGTTTGTATATCGGAGGTCATTAGTTTAGTGCTGTTGCTTCTACTTAACCCAGGAAAGAAGAGAATAAGTTATCATTTCAATGTGTATAATGTAAGAGAAAATAGGGGAATAGGAAAACTGCTACTGACTACAATATGTGACTGACATGCAGAACCTGTTGGTTCAGTGGTTTGACTGCATGCATCAACAGTAGAGTGCATTCCTGCTGTGAGCTGGAGACAGGAGAACAGCTGGTGTTATGCCTATCAGAGCTTAGAAAGTCTGCAAAAAACATTCTTGTGTACAAAAAATAAATAAATAAAAGAACCTAATACAGCTCTTCTGCAGAGAGCCATGAACTCTAATCTTTACTAAGAAAAAGGAACTTTGGACATGTTAGGCCAGAGGGCAAACTACAGAAACTACTAACGAACAAGTTTATCTCATTAATGTAATCCATCTTAAGAATATGGTAATAATGTGGTGCTTTGTAGCTTTATTGGAAAATATTTCATGGCCTTTGTCTTAGCAAGGTGCAGTGACTTCATTGTTACTTTGACAGAGCCCCCTATCCCCTCTTTAATTGTATACTGAGCTAAGCTAACTGGTTTTCAATGATAGTCTCATATATATCACATCACACTACATTTTTTCTTTTGACTTTTTTATTTCATTTCATTAAACAAACAACCTCTAATTATTTTCAGTGAGTATTTTTTGGGATTTTATACATAACTAGCAACATTTGTAATTATATTCAACTTTCCCATTTCCTTACATTAGATTGTTGATTTTCTTCCTTAAATCCACTTCACTTTCATCTCTTATTTCTCTTTTAGTGGATTTACAAGTTTATGTATGTATCTGTTCTTTCAGCTCGTTCTCACTTGCCATATTGGCTTAAAGTCCTCTGCTGTCTATATATCTCTCTCCTTGACCCTGTTCAAAATTCCACATTGCTCTTCATGCTTTGCTTCTTCTGTCTACATCTTCCTTCCTGTCTCTTTTTTCACCTCCTCACCCTCCTCTTCTTCCTGCCCCTTTGCCCTCTATTGAATAAAAGTCCTCTGCTCTTCCGCTCTTACATATTGTCACTGATCATGCACTGTGGCTAAGAAGGACTGTTAAATTGAATCAGAGCAATCATTAGGGCTCCTCTGAGGTGTGAAGCTGTGACACCCATAGCCAATGTCCCAAGACAGCCATTATGAGTTTGACTAACAAGGTATGGCAAGAGCATGCATGTGGGTGCCAACACCCTTGGACTAGGAGAGAAGAGGGGCACACACATTTGAATAATTCCAGTCAGTATTAGAACATTCCTGAGGATGGATACGTGGATTTCCGCGGTATTTGTTATAGCATCTTGTGAAATACATACGTTAGCCTGTAGATTTTTTTTTTCTGTGAGAAAAGTATATTTTTGTATGTTAGTATTTCTTGTCACATTTAAAATCCCAGTTTAGACACGTTCCAAAGTATATAAAATACTGTAGTATTTTGTTCAAAAAATTTTTTCTACTAAAAGAGTAAAAAAAAGTGGCTGGAGGCTAATCTGCTCTGTCTTTTTCATTAATACAATCTGGATCAATGAGCCTCAATCCTCATGCTCAACCCACCACTGTTGCCTGTGTTGGGTTTACTAGTGGGAGATCTGTGAAGATCAAGATGGTAAGCTGGAGGACACGTTGGAGAAAATTAGCCATAGGCTCCATGTGTGAAACTCTGACTGATGCTCAAGTATATTTGAGACATAGGTGAGGAGTCTTTTTTGCACCAAAATGGGCATAAAATGGGCAACTAGCAGATGTATCAGAATGGTAAGTGAAGGTATCATCTTTTATTTATGTCGTTTGTGGTTTTGCTATGCACATTCTCACTGACTGTATTGATGAATACCTTTTGCACTGAAGGGTTTGGGTTTCATTTCCAGCTTCCACATTTTGTGACGTAACTAATCTAGCTTGCCTGGGGTATCTTTGAATTTAAGATTTGAGAGAACTGCACAGACATCTCTCTTTCCAGTAGAGAAATGTCAAAAAAAAACCCAAAAATAAACAAAAAAACATCTACTGACAAACTTTGCACAGATAAAAGGCAAGGTTTAACATTTTAGCAGACATAAACTTAAGAAACTCATTTTTTGAGCAGAGGTGGCTTTACACTATATATATATATATTTTAAATTTTATTTATTTATTTTTTTGATTGAGACATTGATTGCTTAAAAAATGCACTGGTGTGAAATCAGCAGAGATGCAGACTCTTGAAAGAGACAATTAGAACTTTGGTTTTATTTGGTATTTACCTAAAGTTAGTTAACAATGGCGGAATTTCCATTCTGTTCTGTAGGCAGGAAAAAAAAACTACAGTGAGCCTTGAGATGGTATGGTTTTAAAATAAGAAGAGCAGAAGAGATTCCTAAATATAGCTTGATATCATAAATGTTTGCTCACAATTGTAAGAGCATGTCTTACAGTGCTATGCACTGTGTGAGACTTGATTCTTGTCAGTCCATGAGGACTGGAAGACAGCTATTTGCTGGAAGATCGAATACATGAGGTTGTATTGTGTTTACACCAACCAGAACAGGTGGCTGTTTTTCGGGGTTTTTTTTCAAAATCTTTAGATTTTCAGCACCAAATCTAAACTTGTCCAAAAATAAATGTATTAAGTACAAAAAAAAATAGCAACAAAGTCACTCACAATCAGTCTAGCAAGCTAACTAGCAAAGTGTTGAAACCACTGTGTTCTTTCTACAAAACTGATGGAGCCCATAAAATAGGTGGAAAAAGGGTGGATGAAAAACAGGTAACAGCTGGGTTACAGTCAACAGAAACTATGAGCCCTGATGTGAACCTTGGAGCAGCTGCTGTTTACTTTCTGCATTATCCACAAGCTAATGCTATTGTTAACCGCTTTAGCAATTGTTCCTTTGAATATTTAGACATTTAGAAAAGCTAAAACAAACATTTCTTAAAATACTAAAAAATGCAGTTCTGAAAATGTTTTAGCACAGTGCAGATGGGGCACTTCACAACTCCACAGATATCAGTCTGTTTTCCAGCTGTTGAAGAGCACTACAGCATAGAGAAAAGCTCTGTGTCTCCAGAGGGATCTCTGTGAATACTGACAAATGTCCTCAAGTGACATCCCTTAAGTCAGCATCAGTTGGAGCTGAAAACTACAAGTCTGAAGATATAAAAAATATGTACATCTGCTGATGTGGAATCTGATAGAAATGAGCTCATCATACCTATTTTAGCCAGCTCCACATATCTGCTGCAGGCTAAAGACTAAAACCATTATTTGCTGCAAACAAAACAAACCAACCAAACTGTTGATGGTTACCATAAGTTGCATGGTGAGTTACTGGGTTTGGAAAAGAAAGAATACACAAAGTATTTAGTTCTGCTGCATGGAATTTTGTTCCTGTATTCAAACCAACCACTACAAGTTTAGCTCTTCTGAGTGTTGCTTTTTTTCCCTTGATCCCTTACAGTAATCACCTATCTCCTTTGATGCATGTTTAAGCTGATATTTCTGCTGTTCAAAAAAATTCTCCGCCACAGGTCCTGTTGTTGTCATAGAACTAGCCACAGGCACTTGTTCCAATGGCCACTTCTGTGAAGTTGCTGATGATTTATTGTGGTGTTAAGAAGAGCTGTGCACACTATAGGAGTTTTATTGGAATCTATTTCAGTGAAGAGTCTGATGGCACTGAAGGTTCATTGTTGTCAGTTGCTTTATTATTTTTTGCATAGACACAATTATTATGAAAAATATATAGGTATGGGTGTTACTTTTTAATATAAAAAGGCTCAACTTGAAAGACTGTTATTAACATGAAATATATCAGCGATTCAAAAAGGCTCGAGTCCTTCCTCTTGACGTTTATCATATGAGTATCTAACAAGCTTTGGGTCAAACTGGAAGTGCTTTAAATGCTGTAAAAGTCAGATGGAAGCAGGTGGGGGATAATCAGTTAGAAGACAAAAACTGGCTTATTTTTTTTCACATCTACATTCTACTGTGTTCCACAGACTGAGACATGTTGAATGAAAATCAAGTGTCCTTGGCTTGGCAGTAAAACAAGCCAGACAAAGAAATCCTTTTCTTGCAAGATGAAATAACATTGAAGGGAAATTGTGATTTGAACATTGGCATATGTTATGGCTGTCAGCTAATCCGTTCAATAAATCCCATCTAAGAAAATATAATTGATTTGTTTTTATTCACTCTTCCAGCCACAGGCATGTGTTAAATCAATTCCACAGACTGACTGTTGAACACAAAGGCCCATTCATGGTCAAGCAGACGGACCCATCACCCACTGTTATATAAGAGGAGGAAGTGGAGGCCTTACTTGCTGGGAAATGGAAAAAGCTTTATTTATATCCACATTGGAATACCACAAAGATAAAGCATAATCTTCCCAAATGCATTCTTCTCGTAGCATGTTTAAATTTTTAATCAAGGCCAACTTTGCTTGTACACTTGAAACCTTTCAAATAATTTATACTTTCACTCATGAAGAGGCAATGCATATGATTCCAATAGCACATGTTTAATTCCTTTGTTTTTTAAATAAAAGATTTCACCCAGAGGCATTTAACAACATTATTGTTTGTTCTGGTGCATGGCTGAAAAGGTAATTTAGCATGTGAGATCTGACATTTTGACTGTTTTTGTACATTTCTTCAAACTTATGGTGGACATGTTTGCTGCATCCACCAGAAACATTAAAAACATCATGTAAACTCCTAAGTATTTTCATTAGTAGTTTTGTGGCTTTTTCTCAACCTTTTACTCCTGTATCAGATGCCAAGGTGTGATCAAAGTGGTGACATTTGAACAGGTGGGATGAAAATATGTTGTAGAGAACTGAACATTTTTAGGTGTCAGACTGTTGGTTGGACAGGACAAACCATTTGAAGACATCACCTTGTGCTTAAAGAAACTGTGACAGGCATTTTGCTTTATTTCCTGACATTTTATGGTGTCATAGTCACAGGTCGATATTTCTTATGTCTAGTGGTTATCATCTCAAGAGGGTGGGTCTTGCATCACATGAATCTGCTAAGTGGCAGACGCAAAGATAAGCTGGAGTGTCAGTAGAGGAGAGTGGCATGGACAGTGTATGAAAACCCTCATCCCTGAAATATCCTTGTTCATCATCTGTCTGTCTATTTGTCAGCATACATGAAGATAGAGCTCAGCTCACAGCTGTAAGATTTGAAGTGGACCAGAGCAGGGCCCTTCTTGTGTTGAACCGTAAACAGTGTGGCTCCACCACACAGACGGACACAGTGGGTGAGGTGAGGTGAAAAGCTAGTCAAGGTCACCCATGTTTTAAGTAAGGCCTTCATCCTTTCTTGTTTTTGAGAGCATGACATTTAATGGTCTGTATGTAGCTGCTGCAGCCATAACCTTCTGTGTTAATTCAATCCCCATAACCTAAAAACAGATCACTCTAACTGCCTTTACTAAAACAATGGATCAAAACAAAAATCAAGACAATAAGGGAAAAAAGAATCAACAATGAAAATAACTTTTAGCTGCAGCCCTGTCAATCTTTATGTATGTTTGGCTCCTGAATGTATAAACATATCAAGGCACACTCCAGTAGAGGCTGCAGGACAGCAATAACTGACGAATAAAACAAAGAATGCTTACTGTTGCTTTGGGTCTAACATATTTTGGGGAGACATAAATACTAGACTTTGACTCTTAGACCAATGACATTGTGCCTTTTGTAACAATAAAAGCTCAAAGTAGTGGGGATCACATCTTTTAAAAACAACACTAAAAATTCTGGCAGAAATTATTTTTGACTAATTTACACTAAAATAATAAATAACACAGTTTGTGAGACATAAAATTAGGAAATTTAAAATGGCAACACCTTGATTGGGTTCGTATCAATTTCCGTTGCAACATGTGGCCTAACCAAAATCAACAAAATAACATTTTGACTTAACTTAGCTAAATGAGAACTTCTTCAATATTTAATCGGTAGCTGGGCTGTGACTGAGTTTCGTTGATCTGGTTTTCTAAGTGAGTACGCTACTAACAACAAATGTTTGACATTTACATGTTACAATTTAAGGGAAAACACTCACCTCCTCCAACAGTCTTAACCAAAGCATGACCATCTGCATGGTTCCAGGTCTCCGCTCTGCTCAGGTGTCCTGGAGCAAAACATCCAACACCAGCTGGGGTTTAGCGTCTGCGATGTGCCAGACAGGCAGGGAAACAACAAAGGAACAATACATGTAGTCACTTAGGGCTATGGGCTCTTTCATATCAGATACTGTTTATTAGACACTGGAATGTGTGTCGTTTCGTTGGTTCTTGATGTTTATTCATGATACACCCAAATGGCACACCAACAAACAGTTCTTTTAAGCTAGAACAAAAGGGAAAACTTCTTGATGTTTTGCACATTGCCTGATTAATTGCATTCTTGTTGTCCCAGTTTAACTGATCATATGTAAACTGTCATCTGTTCCCTGTGTGCTCTACATTGTGGGTAAATGCTTATGTTACAGCTATAGTTAAGGTGTCTTATTTTTTACATGAACCCAAGTGATTAACTAAATTGATTAAGTGACAGTAGCCTGATTTAGTCATTTAAAAGTTAATGACTGAATCTGCAGCTCCTTTTGGTTTTATGGAGATCTGTAGTTTCAATTCATTGTCCGACTGCAACTTAACTGTTTTTGTTTGCTTTGTCGCTTATTCTCACTCACAGCAGACAGGTTTTGTAAAATGTCATTGTGCATGATCTGCACACAGCAGACAGACAGTTAAAGAATAGCATATAAATGCAGTAGAGCATTCAGCAGCTAAAGGATCAGATATTTCCCTTAAGACTGTGTAACGGCCAAAAACTAGGCTACATAAAGAGTGAATTTTTGTTTTTGAAATTCCTTCTTAATGACATTTGCAATACTGACTCTTTAAAATCCTGCCTAAAGACGCAAATACCAAACTGGCATTTTTGATTTTCTCTACTGAATATGATATGATTTTATACCTATTTCTTTTATAAAGTTATTACTAATTTATCAGATTTGTTGATGTTAATACAGTGTTATTTTTTAAATTTTTCTGTAAGATGTGTGTTTTGAGAAAACAACTTATGATTCTTATTCTTTTTTTTTTATGGAAGTCATTAAGTGTAAACAAACTGAATACTAAATGTATGCTGAAGTTGCTGTATAGCTCTTTGTGTATATAAGCAACTGTTTGCTAACAAGTTTGCTATCAAAGTTGATGACAGGTCAGTGTTTTGTTCAAAGTTTTTTTCTGCTGACCTGAAGTGTCCATAAAAAATCTGTCAGTGAGGGTTTACCACAAGCGTAAAGGAGATTTCGAAAAGCTTTTTATTAAATAAAATCACTACAGCTAATGAATAATTTTGCATCCTGACAGTCCCAGAGCTTGTAAACTTCTAATCACTCTGATCATTTAATGTATACTAATGAGAGATGATGACTCACTCTCATTTTTCAAAGCCCAGTCCAAGCGCAGCACCTCTCATTTTCACAAGATTTAGCAAATTATATTAAAGTCATTAAATCATACTCTGTTTGAACAGTTTGGGTTTTTTTATGTTTTTCAGTAACACCACAAGATACTGTGAAATAGAAAAAAATCCTTTTCATTGCACACGCCTACAAAGAGGGAGGTGTGTGCAATAAAAAAAAAGATGTTCCACCAGATACATGCAAATGCACTTTCTCTGATTCCTATTCGTTTTTAAGTATACACCTTAGCTTAGACAGCAGGATTGTGCTGCATGTGTTTACCTGCTTCCAGGTTTTTCAAATACAACGGATAATTCCTGAGGGGGATTCTGCCCTCTATCACTGCTATTTCCCACTGCAGCTGAATAGTATCTTGTAAGTGGAAAACATGTACACCCAGGGGAAACTTTCCCAACACTGTGATGAATTGATGATCAGGTCTCCGATGATATCTTTATAATGGAGGTTGTCAGTGTGATAACCCCTGATGGCATAGCTGCACTTGACCCTTTAATCCGGAACAGGTTTGTGAATAAGCACACTTCTGGGGGCCTATTCTCAGAGCTGTTTTGCATTAGTCCTTCAACAACTTAATATATCTGACTGTATCTCAGTTTAGCATTTTGAAAAACAGCCAGGTGGTCCTGAGGGAGCCGGCTTCAACAAAGCTCTGAATTAATAACCTCATCCTGTGTACCATCTATCCATCCCTCAGCTCATTGCTTTTTTCCTGTTTCTCTGTACCCGATTCATAGCTTTAAAGAGTGGAAAGTGCCCCGGAGGGGAGGGGATGGAAGCAGGGATTTTATAATCCTGCCTCCAGTGCTGTGTCTGTGGGATGCTGCCTACTTGATTATGCCAGAGATGCACCTGCTCTTAACCTCATTTCTTTTAACATCTGTCTGAGGGTTTTTAAGTTAACTACACAATCATATGTGATTATGACCCCCTTTTTACACCTGGCAGTGCTGTCCCTGCAGATAAAAGATACAGTTTATGTGTGAAGGATATTGTCCATGTGTCCAGGCTCTTGAAACCAGTGCTGTCTCTCTGATAACAGCGGCTCCCTCGATAACCCAAACAGCCTAACAGGGTTTCTAAGACCTAGTGAATGTGGCTAGATGGCTTTTTCTTGTATAAATACAGGAGCACCAGCTGTCAACCGCCTTTTCCAGGTGCCTCACAGGGACAGCTTTACTATTTTACCTCGTATTTTGGGATACTTCACATTATTAATGCCTTGGCTGAGAGACGTTTTTTGTGAATATGCAGTTATTGTACAGTCATCTTAACTAAAATGCTTATGACATCAGCAAATAACTCCCCTTTATTTTCCCTTTCAATCATGTAATGGCTTTAATATTCAATGTACAGATTTGGATGGTCAGTCCAACAGGTATAAGGGTGCTGGGACAAAAATTCTGCTTATTTCAGTCACATTTCCTTTGACAAGATGCAGAATTGGTGCACAAAACAAATTTTGAATGAAGGTTTTAGAATTAAATTGTAATCTGACTTGTAAAATAATGTGAAAAACCTCTCTTAGACTTGTTATGAAAGAAATAAGTGGAATGAGCAATCTTTTTTCTGTTTATCTTAGTTTTATTAGAGACAATTTAATCATAAATAGCTTATGCGACTTTTACAGCGTGTGTTGCTCTTGTTTTGTAATTAGAATCAGATAGGTTTGCTTGTTTTTTATTCAATCATATGCTCTAAGTTTTCTTTGTTTTATTTCACTGTTTGAACTGTGACATAAATATCTCAGCATCTAAGTTATACGATATACAAGGTGCAATCAAAATTCCCAGACTGTCCCTGCTGCTCACTAACAGAACAAACACTAACGCATGCAGTATGTGCATAAAGTAGGTGTAAGCAATGGCTTGTAAGTATTCCAAGTTTCACTGCTTGATTTTTAGTGTTTTAAGCAACACTGCTGGCGTCATCTATCTGTGGTGTGTTGGCTTTACCAATTCAGGCATGGGCGACATTTTACATTAAAATTGCTGACAGCTTGACTTCAACATGGCAGCATACCAGAGCCACGTGCATTTGTGATATTTTGCAGGGACAGAAAACAGCAGTAGTTAGAATTGCTATGGCAGCGAGGGGAAAGATTGCTTTCTGTTTTTCTTACAGGCTGCATGACTGATGGATTTTTCATTTATTTTGCTATTGAAGTCTTAAATATTGTCAGTTGTAAACCAAAGTATCACACTTCCCCTATTCCACAATTAACTCAATGATACATTAAATCAATTTCATCATTTTATTAGACAGCAAATTATTATTATTACATCCAACAGCCCAGAAATAGTTAGAACTGTCACTTTATTTTTTAGCTCAGATAATCATACATGCCTTGCAAGTTAATAAAACCCATCTAGTGTCAGTTATAAGTTATTAGGAAATGTTACATGTACAGCCTTTTGAGATTTCTGTCTGTTATTACGCAGCTTTTTGAGACATGAAGTAACATGTTAAAATCCATGGGTTGAGATTGGGATATATTTTGTCTTACAGTAGAAGAATTGGATAGTGAATTCTTCACATTTGGAATTGGTTTACATATTGCTAGGCTTCATAAAAACAGGGTTAAACATATGATCAATGGTTGGAGGAATTTTTTGGATTGCTTTGGTTGTCAGATATCAATTTTGAGAAGAGTGTTGGTCTTGCTTTTTTGATTACCTTTTTGTGATTTGATAATGTACATCATTTAATTATTTCTCCATTTTCTTACTGCTTCTTAGCAGTTTTAGCAGTAAACTTAGTACAATTCTTGATACAGTGGCCCCACCAAAGCTTAAAGAGATTGCTGCCAATCTGACACTCTAAAGAAACTCATAATTTAAAAAATGAAAGGGGAACTATCTACAATAAAATCACAGGAGAAGGGTAAAAGGTCTGGAGGCGTGTCACTTGAAAGCTTTATAAAATTTGCAGCCACTTCAGCAGTTAGATAGCGCTTCCTCACAGTTCGCTGTGGAATATCCTGTTCCATAAAACCATTGACTGTAAAATACACACAAAGTGATCAGAGATGGAAGAAGTAAGTGCAGTCAGGCTGAAAGTTATAACAAGGTATTAAGTGTAGCCTTTGTTATGAGTAGGCTGAGTAACATGTTGGATGAATTTATACATTTCAGTTCCAAAAATTCTAAAACAAGAGAGTCTGACCAGTTTTCTATGTGCAGGTTTAAATCACCTTGAATAATATGTCAGTCGCTACTAGTATGGATAATTGAGAGTACTTTAAAAAAAAGTCTAAGATAAAGAACATTTTGTTGACCTGTAAACACATGTTCACACTAATAGGGGGGCTCCTAAAATCAGTAGAGTTGATACTATATGAAGTTTTTGTATCCAAACGAATACAATATTTTATTTCTTCCTTTCCGGAGGAATATGGAAAAATGTAGTTCAATCAATTGCAGGGAAGAGCATGTAATTTCCTTAACACAGGCAACTGGGTGGCTTGGCTTTCACAACCAGTGTAAAGTGTACCCGAAGTGAATGAATGGAGAAGCCCTTTATTGTTTGGCCTACATGGTTTATTATTTGTACAGAAACACAGCTTTAATAATTCATTTCTCCATAAGATAGTAACTGTCGTTAGCATAGATAGATAGATAGATAGATAGATAGATAGATAGATAGATAGATAGATAGATAGATAGATAGATAGATAGATAGATAAAACACCCCTTAGGCTGCTAACTGATAACCCGGCTCTTGACATGTTCTGGACTCAGCTCAGCCTTCAGCCTGAAACATCAGAGACACACCTGGACTTCCTCCGATTCTCCAGATTATAGCTCTTGTACATAAAAGTACCCTATTTATCCTGTAGAAGCTATAAATAAGCCAAGCTGATACCTTTTGGTTGTAATCAATATTAGGATTTACAATTTTTGGCTAACATAACAAAGCAGCTGTCTTGCAGTCATTTTTGAGCTACCAGTGTGCAATTTACTGTACCTAATGCGTCTTTAACAGTCTTACCCCTCAACTATTAGCTGTTTCCTCCAGTGATATTTCTGAGCCAGCTCCTCTGAGCAAAGGATGAGTCACATTGTAAGAATCTTCCCAGTGGTTCAATGATTTTATAATTGAGCCTCTCTCATGTTTCCTTCTTAATGAAAAGCACCCAGTTGATAAACCCACTGGCACACCTGCTGTTAACTGTTTAACAATTATGTGAGTGTGTCACTCACCAGCTCAGCTGATTGCCAAGGGTAGTCTGCAGTCACCCCGTCGAGTATTTGACAGTCCCTTATTAACTCAGTACATCACTTTTTTTCTGATTCCAGCCTTTTTTCAAATGGAGCCATGCAAACTTGAAGAAGACTGTTTAACAAAGCACTGAATTATTAACCCCCCCCCACACACACACACATGCACACACAAGACCAGTGATGTGGCCTATTCTATTACTGATTTCCTCTTTTAAACTACACCTGAACAGAGAAGAGAGGAAACCATGTGTCCCCAAGGGAGGCCTTAGCAACAAAGCAATGAATTGATAATCTCGCCCTCAGCAGTGTTTCTGTAGTGCCATATGTGCTCTAATAGCCTGTGGGAAGCGACACGGGGGCTCTGAAGCCTAAAATAGGGTAGGCCTCGACTGATAACAGAAGCCAGAAACTCAAGTCAGATAACTTAAGAAATAGAAAGCATGCTCGGATTAACACTAGCAGGTCTTACATGTTTCCTAGTTTTGCACTTTATGTCAATCTAACAAATTCCAGTGTTTACATGCTTTGCTTTGCTGCTCTTGTCCTTTTGCTCCATCATAAAGAGGAACTGCTCTGTTTTGATAACAGAGCGTAACGACTGGGCTCCAGTACAATATTACATTGTTATAGCTTTTGTAGCTGTTAAATACAAAGAAACTAATTTTCTGAGAAGAAAATACAAGAATCTGTGCTCTTTTGTGTTTTTTCTTTTTCTTTTTGTTGTTTTTGTTTTGTTTGTTTTTCTTAAAAACTTATACTTCAGTGAAACATTTATAATTTCCAATCTATAATCTAGTGAAACATAAGAGAGTGAGGAAACAAGTCTGCAAACGTGTCAAAACAGAATGTGATCAAAACTTTAATACACTGTCTTGTCTGTGAATATTTCTGACAAAGAAACTCAATAACTTGTTTGTGTTGTAGTGCTACAGCAGGGAGAGTCAAGAAGAAAATGCCCTACTCATCACATCCTACATATTGGCACATTGGGTTATATATTTAAATGGCCTCAATATAGCATAAGCAATTATAAAAATGTATGCAGTAAAAAAAAAAAAATTTGGTTCATGGAGAACAAATGCTACTGCAACAGTGAAGTTTCCCAAATTGGGATCAATAAAGTACATCTATCTATCTATCTATCTATCTATCTATCTATCTATCTATCTATCTATCTATCTATCTATCTACTTCTGACCACAAGAATTAATAATAAAATTATGTCCATATAACAGTAAAACAGATTAAACCACATTAAATTAAAATAGAATAAAATAAAATAAAGCTTCTATTTCTGTTTCATCTATTTACTAATTAAGGAAGTGGATCATTACTGGATTAAACCATCAGAATTGAAGATCAATAAACCTCTCTCTGAAGTAATTTATTGAGATGGCTGCCACCTCTGACCTCGCCATAAAGTAATCCTTTACACATCAAAAGGCTGCCGTTGCTATTATGACAATTAGAGCAATGGCTTTGCAGGGTAATCTCTATTATTAGTTTTAATGGTATGTTTGGTTTCACTCAGTCTTTTAGTTGTTTTTCAGAATCCCTAATCCCAAATGTTTTCTTGTTGGTGCTTTGAACCTTATCTAAAGCTTCACTGAGGGGAACATTCGTCTATCAGAGTTACTATTTTATGTCAGAAAAAAAGCTCTGTTGTAGTTTTTAGGCTATTATTGCTGGTATATTTTCAAGGGAATTGTATTACAATGTAAATTGTCATTTTTGCCCAGGAGCACAAACATCTCATTACAATCTGGTCTACTACAATATCTGCATTCTAAATACGATCCATATTGGGCAGATTGCTTCCTGTCCTCTCTAGGATTTTCCCAGAATAGTCTCCTTATAGACTTTTAAAACCACAAACACTGTGCATAAGTTGTAGACTAATTGTTCATCTGTGTTTTTATTAAGGTGCAGTCCTATGTGGTGATGTGTCATCTTCATGTGCAGCTTGGGAAACTTAATAGTTGTTGTTGGCAATAATGCTGTGACTTTAACACTGTTCCCTGTTGAGCACTGAAGCAGCAGACATGCAGCAAGAGCAGCAGGAAAGAAAGAAACATGGCTGCATGTCCCAATGTTCAATGATGCTAAAACAAGCTTGCTGGTAGCTTAGTTCGAGAACTTCCCTCTCTCACCTATGCCCAGGTTGGTCCCATCTTAATTACTGAATCCTTTACTGGTGGTTTTTAAGACCCTTTTGATGAAAAATGATTGTTGTTATTGGTTAACCAACCAACCAACCTAACCAACAACTGCTGTAGGTACAGCTGTGGCTTAAGTAGAGCGGGTCATGGACTTATTAGAGGGTTGGTGGTTTGATCCCTGACTCTACTTTGTGTTCCATCAGTGTGTGAGCATGTGCTTGTGACTTCCTGGTGAGCAGGTTGTCACTTCGTAGAGAAGTTGCCTACCTTTAGTGTTTGGATGTGGTGTGTTTGTGTTGATGTAGCTGACTATGGAGTCCCATTTCTTGGTCGTTGACCTTAAAAAAAAATGCTCATTTCAAAGGTCAATTCTTATACTTCTTTAAAGCAACATGTAATTTTTTTTTTTTTAAATTTAATTACCATTTATTTAGTTATATATTAACTTTCATATTTTTTATTTTGCTTTACATATTGACATACAACGTTTTTGTGCAAAAGTAACAAAATGTGTGTTAGGTGAAAAAGTGTGTATGTGTATGCATGTCTGTGTTGGTGTGTGCTTGTGTTTCTGTAGGTGAGTGGTTGTGCGTGTGTGTGTGTGTGTGTGTATGTGGTCTTGTATGTGGAACTTCCATAAGTCTTTTAAACCCTCCAGCCTTTGATCCATCTTCATTCTAGAACTTCCTCAGGACCTTTTTGCATGTATATTAGTGTGTATGTGTATGCGTGTGCGTGGTTGTGTGTGTGTGTAAATAGGTGAAGCTGACCTGTGTTGTAAAGTGATATTAGTGGTTGGAGGACCAGAAAAGTGGAGTCAACTAAGTAAAAATAATGATATATCTTTGACAATTAACTGACAATTCAATTACTTTTTAGGAGTAGTCGACAACAATTACAATGCAGCAGTTATCACTTCAGTCAAACTCCCTCTCTTCTTCATTGTCAAGTTTGAGCTTCCAAGGTGATCTGCAGGAAACTGTCTTCCACTTCCACAACTGCTGTGTCATCAGCTCAAGGGAAGAATGCAAGGCAGACGAAGGATTCTTCAAGGAGACGGTAATAAAGGCCTATTTTGTAAGTTTGTACCTCAATAAACATTCCTCTGAATGTTAATCTGTTTCCTCCCCATTGCCAGTTAAATCATGTATATAAAGGTTCAATAAAAAGCTTTATATTACTGCTGCAAAACACCCAAATGTGACTCTTGAACATCACATTATGTGACTTGCTCTGTGCATCAGCCTTTCATAATGTGTTGCTGCAAAGCTGGACGTAATGCTTTGTCTCAGAATCAGACTAAAAGAAGACAGAAGTATGAGGACAGGAACGGATATTTTTGACCAAATTGTGTGCACTGTTTCTACTAAGCAGACAGCTCTTTAGCTCTACATAACATTTTTTCTTCAATGGCCACATGATAACAAAACTCACAAGACATGGCATTTCTTATTTTGAGCTTGTGCCCTTTGTCTCTGCAGAGTTCAGACGTCAGTAGATTAGCCACATAAACAAGAACTGCTGCAGCCCTTATGTTGAGGTGGATGACATGTATAGGACCTGAAAGCTCTGAAAATGTTTCTTTAGAGTGGAAGACTCATCCCCAAAGGAGCAGTTTTTCTTGACACTGACTTCATGCCTCCTCATTTTGTAGTAAGTGTCTGACACAAGGTGGCCTGAAGGTCATATACTGAGATGGATGCAGTGTAAACCTTAACATGCAGGTTTCTTTCTAAAGCATGATGGTGTAGCACAGATTTGTATACTGTTAAAAACTAGTTAAAGTTAAATACCATACTATCATTACTGGCACAATTACAGAATGTTGTATTAAAGTTATTCCTATTTATAATCAGAAGCAAATATAAGACTGGAAAAACACAAAAGTAATACAACTCTGGGTCTTAAGACATTTATTTTCCAGTCCAACAGGCTTGGGATGCTATAAAACCCAAAGAACACTTTAAAAAATTAGCATGCTGAAAATTGCCAGCCTTTTTGTCAAAGTTGTGTTGAAAGCCAATGTTTTGTGACTGAACTTGAGCTTCAAACCATCTTCATGAGCACAGGAGAGGAAATGGGGACAGAGGAAACTGTTGAAATGCTTCAAGGCTTTTTCAAATGATATTCACCGATGTGTGGTATCTTTAGGTGCGCTAGAAATGTCTTACAACATCAAGACAGATAAGAAACTCTAAATTTCATTGTGTCATTCATTCACTGAACTGAATTAAAGAAATGAAGCATCACATTGTCTCAGGCAGAGAGCTAAAGCTATGTATATTGACTGATCTGTGTTAACTAACTCTTAAAAGAGAATTTAGCAGTTTTTACATGTCAAAGATTGTTTCAAGGTGCAAGGAAGAAGTCTCACATAATTGAAATGTGAGCAGTTTTATAAAGCATTTAATTGTCCCTAGAGGGAGCTGTGTGAAGCTTAATAAATGCCTTCAAGCTATGTTATTTGAGTCAGCATCAGTATGAATGTAAGAAGAGCCTAAATTTTAAAAGAAAGAGGTGAGTTTACCAGATCTCTCGGCCCATTTCTCATCTTTGCTTAAGGCTATAGATTTGATGCTATATTAGGAGCTACTAGCATAAAGCAAACACATTTTTGACCAAAGTGTGGATGGTTAAGATGCATAATGAGCTATGTTAGCATGGCTAGCTAGGAAAAAAAATATAAAAATAGGTGTCCCTTGTGAGTGAGAGAATGTTATGGAAATGCAGTGCTAAATCAGTGAACTATACATTCAGACATACTATGCATGAGTAGTGGACTTTTTATATGCTACATTTTTGTTATGATCAATACATTTAATAAAAATATCAAAACAAAAAATGGGCTAGTCTGTCTGTCACCACCTCCCCTCCCTGTCTCATAGACCAGTGGTTCATATTGAAAAAAGTGAAGCATATAAACTGCAGTTTATTTTGCTGTGGATTGGTACAGATTCAGGGATCCATTAAGTGTTTTGAGCAGCAGGACAGAGAACATGGGATTAAATATAAACTACAGTGAGTGTGTAAACAAAGGGACATTCATGGAGTGCAATGTTGTTGCTCATTGATTTTTGTATTCAAGAAAAAAAACAAGTTTTACCTTTATTATTGTCTACTAATCTCGATGGCATCTCATGTCTCTCTAAAAGAAACAGCCGCATTACTGTAGATGTAGAAGTATTCGAGCAGAGACACTTTAAGTTGAAACCTCAAGGGTTCTTTAACCTTTAAAGCTACTTGTAGGTTTTTCCTTTCATTTTTTTTTAAAAGCTTAGAAATTAGTTTGTGGTCATCTTCTTCCTTCCATTTCATGTACCATTTTTGTCTTCAAGAGTATCTACAAATCCTATAATTACAAGGGTAAGCAAGAGCACTTGTAGTGTCCGTGCATTAAGCTAATTCATTTTGGTCTCAGAAAGTACATTTGTTACATCTTGGAGCATCTTGAGACTTCAAATGACTGCAGACTTGCCATTACTTGTAAAATATTGAACTCAAGGTCCATTAACAGCAGAAGGATGGTTCCACTATGGAAGTATACACAGATAGAGGCTCTGGGGTGACTGTGATACAGTGTGAAAACATTGTGCTCTATTTTTGTTATTTAATGAATCCTCATGGAATTAGTGTGTTTAAATTAATAATGCTTAGCAAAACATTTTGGCACATCCTCACATATATAATATGATTCTGTAAATTTCACTGGTGCCTTGGTTTCTGCTATTTTTGACTTTGTAAAGTCCCAGCCAACAAATGTGGAAAATTATGTCATGTAGACACTGATGATGCAATTTTTTTCAGTCAAAAAAGTAAAAAGCATTATTCATATAAATGAGGAAAACTCATTTGCATCAGGAATGAGGGTAGGAAGTATACTCAGGCATTGAACTCAAGCAGAGTGCATTCTGCCTGCAGCGAACTCTCCCAGCCCCAATCTCTGAATCTGAATAAATCATACAAGTAACACATCTGCTTCCTTAGAGAGAGAAGTAAAGGAAAGAGAGCGTGAGAGCAATGATAAGAAGTAAGAGAGAGCAGTAATGATAACGGGAGACAAAGTGTGGAGATAGGAAGGCGATGGGAGAAGGAAGAAAGGGAATAAGGAAGAGATATGAATGATACTGGAGAGAAAAGGCAATAAGAAGAGGAGAAAATAAGGACTCTAGCAAGGATGCCCTGCTATCCCATATACATTTTTAAGAAGCTGAAGGTGTGTTTTTTGGGGAGTTTTAAATTAAGTACCCTTGTGCAGAAAATGGACTCACCATTCTGAAAAATATACTACAGAACAGACAGCTGAGGAAGCTAAACAAAAAGGACACCAATCCATAATGTGTGCAGCCATGCTCATACCGCGGCCGCTCTATTTTCTCTACCAAATGACCTGTCTGTGGCCATTTTTTGAAAAAAGGCCCAATTTATTGAATGAACAAAACAGCAAGGACATGTTCCTGATGCTGAGCTGCGACATCATTTTCACAAGCCTCACCTGCTATGTGTGAAAAGGTCCTCCTCTATCTGTGTCTCAGCTGGATGGGATTCATCTGGAGTGGCTGAATAAAATCCTGGACACATCACATGAATAACAACTTTTTATACTCATGCAGCAGTTGGCCTGTCATACTGTGCTTCAGTGTTTAAGGAAATGTCAGAAAACCTGAACATGTGTCAAGTGTGTGTACAGCTGATGTGAAGCAGCAAATACTAAGAAGTTATTTAATGGCAAAGGGAACTGATTATATAAATATGTTCTTAGTTTGTGTTATACACACTAAATGCTTTCTGAAATAAGCTCACCACATTTCTGTTTCCTTCACTGATTCAAATTCTCAGGTATTTTCCAGAAAACCTTGACTTGACCTGATAAGTATTTTTTTTTCAAATATATTTCTTTGAGATTAGACTTTAATAAATATGTAATGGTACTGTAAACTGTAAGGAGTCAAGCAAAACATCTAAGTGCAAAAGAAAACTGGAATCAGAATCAAACTGTGCTGCAGCGGAAAGTATTTCAAACCAAACCAGCCAGCTCATGGGCCTAAATCTATTTCAATCTTGGCTAAATAAAGCAAAGGCAGCTCTTTACTCAGTCTGCCACAAGATCCATCATTACACTTTTTTCACACAAACACACCGGCTTTGAATCATTTTGAAGGAAAGTCCATGAAGAGGAAACCCTTTCAGCTGACTTAGGTTTGACCTCAGAGATAAGAAAACAAAATGATGTGGTTTTAAATAGACATTCCCACATATTGCTATGAATGTAAGAGCAAAGATAAGCATCTTTAATTTGTTACAAAGATGACTTTTGATCGCTTGTGGATAAAACTGGTCTGTCAACCAGACCTGAGGTTACTTAGATCACATAGCTCTCAGTCTAAGTGACAATAGGAGAGAGAAGTGTGAAAAGATCACATAACTTTCAAGCCTAAACTGTAGTGGCCATTTTTCATTTCAAGCTGTAAAAAAATCTAAAATCTAAAATCTCTTTTCATGATGTAAGGTTTAGGTTGTTTTGTTTGGACTAGGAAGAAAAATAGACTGTAGCCTTTTACTTCGTGTCTGTTTTTGTTCATATTATTACAAATTAACCAAGAACTGTGAATTTTAAATTATACAGAGTGATACAACACTGACAGAAAACAAACTTGTTTGCTCTTTGGCATCAATGAACAGCACAAAAAGACGGTTATTATTTTAGGTGCGTACAGTCCAGTTGTTTTTTTTAATTCAAATCAAAGAGATAAAGACAGTAACTAAAAGAAATGGAAGATAATGCCTGACTGCTAAGTTTCACCCAACTTTTAATGAATAACTGAAGCAGGACACCAGCCAAAGCACCTGTTCTATTTATTTCCATAATTAGTTATTTGGAGAAATAACCTGAATAATATGGTGATACACATACATGATTACCAGATGATACAGTTTATTTTCCATGTACATTTCTACTGCAGATCAAGAGTTTTTTTTATACTTAATAGGCACAAATCAATACATGGAGCTAATAATTTGGCATGACTGATGCATGGGATGAATTAGGTAGGATTAATGAGTTCATGGCCAAAGGTAGAAGGACTCAATTTAAGAAACCTTACAGTTATTTTTTATCCTGCCAATTTTAATGATACTCATTTTTCAATTAGCTGAAAAATGATGTTACATAAAACATTTTTTCATTCCAATTACGGTATTAATGTCAGTCAGATAAAGTTTTTCTTGCCTTTAATCTTTTAAATACCTTTACTGCCCTCTAATTTTACTGCAGGAGGTTTTTAAATAGATCACTGTAATCAAAATATAATTGGACGTTGTTTAAGGAGTAAAAAAAAAAAGACTGTTGGATCTGCAGCATTTTTAAATTATGAAGTATGTTTAGAAAGTTTTTTCATATGCTCATGGCAGTATTAGTGAGCTACTGTAAGAGATAAAAATACAAAGGACACACACAAAGGGCTCACACAGACTGCTAAACAGCATTGTGCTTGTTGCAGGTGAAAACTGTAACTTTTCATGCACAAATATTCCAAGTACCTTCAAGTAAGCATCATCTAATTATCATTGATAGTAAGTTGCCCTTATTCTTGTGAGCACTGGCATGTGTGAATCTGCACTTTAACCAAGAACTTAAAAGTGGTCTAAGGCTAGTACTGAAACTTAGTTTTTGGGGACAGGAAGTGCTGTCAGGGAGCTACATCCAGTGAGAGTAAGGGGTATGGAGAGGAACAACTTTGTTTTTGCAGACAAGCAATGCATTGTCATGATTCCATTTGCTAGTACGTCACAGTTTTGGTATTAAGGCACTTTCACACCTGCCTTGTTTGGTCCAGACTTTTGGACTTTTTAGTTTGATCCAAAACAAAACAGCAGGTGTGAAACCTCCCCCAGAGCATGGTCCGGACCAAATAGCTGAACCTTGGTCCGGATCAAACTGAACCATGGTTTGTGTCCAATGTGAAAACAAAGGTTGGGACCTTCGGACCTTCAAAACAATGACAGGAAGTTACAGCAGGCTACCTGGAAAATAAAAAACCAAGTAAGGGGTAGAGGACTCCAAATGCCTAATTAACATTTGGTCCAACGCCTTTATTAAGGGCCAACTCGAAAAACACTCATAAAGCTACAATCAAGCTACAAAACAAGGCATTGTCATTAAAAGTATGTTAGTCTGTTTACAAAATCGCAGTGTGAAACTGAAACCGACCGGACCAAATTTAATCAATGTAACAAAAACTCGAACCTTGGTTTGGACCTTTTGGTGTGAAAGTGCCCTTAGACAACTCAGACCATCCCAGTGGTTGGTCCCAGTGGACCTCTGTGTATCTCTCATAGATCCTTGAAGAGTGCTGTTCCTGCCCAAAGAAATGTGCACAAACCTGTTGCAAAATTTAAAAAAAAGTTTTAACTCAGGTGCTGGTGATGATTAAGTGATGTAACTTGGAATAATTTAGTAATTT
This sequence comes from Acanthurus leucopareius, assembly GCA_029814765.1. Classification (NCBI taxonomy): domain Eukaryota; kingdom Metazoa; phylum Chordata; class Actinopteri; order Acanthuriformes; family Acanthuridae; genus Acanthurus; species Acanthurus leucopareius. The sequence continues at coordinate 2,606,644 of JAQMCX010000058.1, read as the reverse complement.
CTTTACACCTAATATATGCATATTACTGTGCAACTCACAGTTAGTTTGCAACAGAAACGGTTTCAGAAGTTTTTGATCTAATCCTTTAATTAAATATACTAAACAGCAAGTTTCTTTGGGGTAAAAAAAAAAAATAAATAACCCAAGTTATTTGCCATGACAAGGAGAGCCCTGTGTTTTATGGGAAATAAAAAGTAATGAAACTAACAAATGACATAGGCCATGACTGCCACAGCCGTTTACACCCCAACTATTATACTAATGTATTCTCTCCAATTCCACCTCCTATCCAGCTGGCTGCAGGTGTGCCAGGCTAGCTTTGGCCATGAAAATACAAAAAAAGTGTGTTTGGCACGCCTCAATTTTAAAAGTATTGGCTTTGTGAATGTTGAACAAACACACAAGCATTACCAAACGAGTCATTTCTGCATTTGAGTCAAAAGATCCAGGACTAACTCATTTCTGGACTGCAGTTTGCTTTGTGTAGCTGGGACACTGACATCCACCTACATGCTTTGTTTATATTTTGATATAACACACTCATTTTCACAGTATGACAGAAAAATGTGGGTTTATTTTTTATTGTGACAGCTACCTGGCACTGTGTTACAATTGGTTATGACAGTCAAACAAAAGACATACATCTACTATCTACATTACACTGTAGCTTAGCAACCATTTACAGCACATCTGAGTCCAGAACTAATATCATGTTCTTACACCGAAGATCTCATTTGAGATTGACTCACTAAATAACGAATACAGGGATGATTTCAACTCAGACTCATCATATGAAATACACAAACACATCTCTGATTGTAATGCTTGTTTTCCTGATATTGACAATCTTAAAGAGTGTGGTAGTCAAGAGAATTATTTATGCTATTGAAAAAATGTCACACATGGTCAATAAAAGAACATTATCCAGGAAAATGAAGCAGGTTATGTATACAGGAACCTGTTTGTTTCTGCAGGACCCTGAAGGTCTCCTCATTCCGTTCCAGCTGTGAACAATCAGGCACAGCTCAAATGATTCTGTAAATGCTACCACACATTGAGGATTATGTTCGCTTAAAAAATGAGCCTGTGAATACAAAATGTGTCTATATGTGACATTAGCATTTGAATACTAATCAAGCAGTCTTCATCTCTCCCTTTCTTTGACTGAAATGCAAGCACAAAGGATGCTTTACAGATTTCAATCAGTAAAGTCAATATCAGTGTATTGAGTGTATGTGAATACGAATGTGCGGAGGAGAGAGAATGTGTATGGACGGCCTTGTATGCATGCTGGCCTAAGTATGCTGTTTCTGTAGCGCTGACACAAAGAGACTGATAAAGCCATGATGAGCCATTATTTGTATAAGACACACTGAATGACATATGTTTAGCCATGTGATATTTCATCTCAAAATGTTGCAACAGTATTTACAGCATTGTCTCTGCAATTTTTTCACCACAGAAAATTTTCTTAAATGTCTGCTTTATAATTGTGTGGATCAATGCAAATGTCTTTGCTTTTTTTTTTTTAAAAAAAAAGGTTTAACATCTAAAAATATTGGTGATTTAAAGTGACATCAGTAGAATAACATGAGAAGTGTGAGTAGATCCACAGGTGGTAAATGAAACAAGATGACACTGTTGATTCCTTCTTTGAAAATATATCTATTATTCAAGTTTTTTAGCTATTTTTTTTCGCACTCTTGGTTTGAGGTGAAGATAGGTATGGTTTTTTGAGCCTGCAAAGCTGAGAGAGGTGAAGGAGGAACAAAAACAAGGCAAAGATTCTGCAGCCATGGTAGCAGCTCTGTGAAGCTGTGCTTCGACACAGTGCCACTTAATGTTAAATGCTTAAGTCAGCATGTGAACATGCTAATGTTTAGCAGGCATATTATTTACCATATTCATATTTTTAGTTTAGAATGTTGGTATGCCTGTATTAGTGCAGATGAAAATGATGGGAATGTTGTTGCTTAGCATTTTGGTATTTCAGTATTTTGTCTCAAATTTAAGGTATTAAAGAAATGATAGTTTCAGCTTGTCCTGATGATGTTTTGAGACGAAAAGTTAGAAGAACATTACAGTTTTTTACGTAAGTGGACAGATATCTGAGCCAAATTTCATGACAATCAATCCAATAACTGTCAAGATACATTTTACTAAAAAACATAAATGTAATTCATCATCAGTAAACCATGAATTTTAGATTATGGCGTCCATATAGTGTTTATTTCAGTCTGAACCAAAGAGGTGGACAAAGAGAACAAAGTCACCATCCTTAGACTTTCTGACAGGTTCCTTGGTGTCTCAGACTGTGAGACTGTATGAGACTCTGTGTGCGTTTTTGTATCTGTAACAGGCGCTTTAACTGGTTCACATCCACTGGATCACCAGTGGTTCACTGAAACTATTGATAAAGCTCAAGCTATTAGGATTTAAGTGTTTACTTTTTCGCCTTTTTTTGGATATGCCTGACAGATTTTGATTTGTTTGATTAGCCACTAACAGATTCACTTTTACATATATGTGTTTCTGGCAAATAATTTTCTGTTAAAAGCGTTTCCATTTAGCTTTTTCAAATAGGCCAACAAAGATAGATGTTGAAGGGTTAAGGCATAACAAAACTTGGGATATTTAGAGGCAGGATGAGAATGTGGTAATTTATTACAAATGAGCTTAACGTAAGACAGCAGAAGGCTTTTTTGACTCTTTTGCTTAATCAATTATTTCAGGTGAATTAGAGGTAAATAAAACAAGAATAAATTAAAATAAATCATATAACAATGTGAGCAGTACATATTTGTTAACGATAATCAATATTGCAGTTAAACTTGCTGTGCAGTACGTCTTAAACAAAGTGACATAGTGGTGTGGATAACAGCAGCATGTCAGAATACAATTGCACGTGTTATAAAATATAGGAAATATATGGTATTTAATTAAGAATACTTAGCATTTTATTTAATTCCAGGAACAAAGCAAAGAGTTGAAGAAGAAATAGAACAGAATAATAGACAAAAAAAGTAAAAACAGACAAAATAAGAGTTAAACAGAAACTGTAGGGGGAAGAGGAGGGAAAGAGACAGAAAGAATGAGTCCAGATATTAGTACCCTACATTAATGTGACTCATAGAAAGAAGAAGCTGTCTCTTTGACTTAGTGTTATTCCATCTGCTGCTGTGCCGCAAGGTCCTTGTGTGTATTTGTATGTGTGTATTCATGAAATTTGCCTGTAGAGGTGTTTGTGTTTACATGTCTGTGTGGGTCTTCATGTTTAACTCTCTGACTTTGAGCATTATTATAAATGTTTTTCAGCAGTTTTACAGCACTGCAGTTTTTGCATTTAGGTGGTGGCCATGTTCCACAGAATTGTTTGTTTGGTTGTTGCCATTGTTATGATGATTTTGCATAAAACTATGTATGAACTGACAACAACCTGAAACTCCATTGTTATTTAAGTCCTGTTTTAGAGCAGAAAGCAAGAATATGTTAAAGAAAAGGTTCAGCATTTGGGAAAATATCCATATTCAGTCGGATGGGGAAATTTACATAAGTTCTGTCTCTGTGAGCTGCCAAGTAAAAGTCCCAAAAAATTTTAGTCTAATCTCTCTGCTACTGCTTAATTGAAGAATATACTCCAGCATCACTGCATCTAAATATTCATCTTTCTCTGGCCACCTATATAAAAAAAAAACAAAAAAAACATGAATATTATTTTTTACTGTGTGAAAACTTAAACTTCTAACTTCACGCAATACTGCTGACACTACGTGCTGAAGGTTACATCATGCTGTGCTGAATTGTACTATACATATCTGCACTGCTGAAACATGATATCTAACTGTGCAAGGCACACATTAGCATTTTTTTTAGATTTAATCATCTTTTGTTATATTTATTAAGTGAAATAACTCAAGACATAGTAAAAATTAGCAATCCCGCTCCATTTTCAGATGTGTATTCCTTTAGTAGTGATAAGCAGAAATAGCAGTGATAAGATCGGGGGAAAAAGATAAGTGCTCCTTATGAATCACGTTGTCATATTTTCATAGATACCTGCATTTATTAAAGAAAATGTCAGAGATTGTTCTTAATGATACAAAGATACATGCCAGCATCTGTTCCCACACCAATGTCTATAAAACACATTTTTAAAAACAAAGTTTTTTTTACATTCTTACAATTGCTTGTATGAAATACTGACAACAAAACCCATATCAAAAGAGTTTAGAAGTTGTTATAATTCCTCTTCCTTTTCTTTATAAGCTTAACTCTTTCCTTCGTAACCAGTGTTGCTCATCGTACTTTAAAAAAGTAATTAGTTACAGTTACAAATTACTTCTCCCAAAAAGTAACTGAATTAGTAACTCAGTTATCTCATTGTAAGAGTAATTAGTTACTCAGCAAAGTAACTGTGACGTTATTTTTCATGTAACATGCAGCATGTTACATA
>JAQMCX010000058.1:2573099-2587865 GCA_029814765.1 Acanthurus leucopareius | reverse complement strand
ATTACAGACCCTATAATTAACGCGATTAAAAATTTTAATCGAGTCCCACCACTAATATATATATATATATATAAATAAATTAAATAAGAAACAAAAACAAAACAGCAGCAGAATGTGAAACAGATTTTTTGTGGCTCTGCATCTGTGACTTTTCTCTTTGTACCAGGTTTCAGACTATAGTCAGCTTTCACATTCTACTCCCCCGTCTGCGGTGAAACACAACACCTGCTGCTCACTGTCATCTGTAAGACAAAGACCAGATCAGTCAAGCATGGGCATCAGTCTGTCCACACACCAGCGGTGAGCCTTCAGGACGAGCGAGGGAAGCAGTGCACAACCAGCTAAAGCTAAAAATAGACTGCAATTAGATGAGACGGAAGTGAAAACGATATCTCTCCTTATGTCTCAAAACAGCATCCTGTTCCATAAAAGATCAGGTATTGTACATTTTCATTCATCTTGTAATTTGCTGCCTTCTTTCAGGCGCTGTGGGTTGCTGTCCCTTGTAGCTACAGGTGATGGCCAGTTGAAGCTTCTCATCATGGCTGTCATTTTCTTGAGCATGGCCATGTCTTGTGGACAAAAACTGGGACAATCAAGCATAGGTACAACACACCTTTATTTAAACATTTGCACATGCACTTTGTGTATCATCCTGGGATCTCTGACAGTAAGTACTGTGCAGAGTGCCTTGTCTAGGTGACTTTGACTTAGCTTCACTGTTCTGATATCAGCTATAATATTTCATTTATTGTTAGACATGCGCAGATGCGTGTGTAAACTGTACTTCAGCAATAAACGATTACTAAAAGTGTGATTTTAGTAGGTAGCAGCAGTAAGTAAATGAGCAAATGACACTTTGATTGATATCACTTCAAATCAAATTGTTCATCAGTACACATGGTCAACATGACAAATGAGATGATGAAGAAATTGGGGTGTATTGTGGTGCAGCTTCAAGTAATTTCTTTGCAAGCAAAGCTTTCACAACAGTAATGGAGCTCGTCATATTACAACTGATGATCCTTAAAAACTGGTAATGCAATGTCAACATGTGCAGGTTATTTTCCTAGATTAGAAAATATATGAAATCAGTTTAGTTGTCAGGGTGTTCTTAGATTAATGAGTTCACATTTATTTAATTTACACAGTCTCAGTTAACCATGTAACATAATACATGAGCTTTTCATTCTGTTCTGCTTTGTAGATGCTATTACTTTTCCCTTTGTGTTAATCAGTGTATAGAGTTCTCTGTGGACGAAACACACAGAAGTGTTAGAAGGGCTAAGACATCGTATTGAGGCAGAAACATACAGAATTCCACACACACACAGGAATACACACATGCACAAACCAACTTAACATTTGAATACGGATAGACTCATTCATCAGATGCGCACCTCGACAAACATACTTACATGCATTTACACTCGAACACCTCGTGGGTTTTTATAAAAATCTCATATTTTTGCATGATTGCACAAACACACACAGTCATACACAACACTCTGCAGCATCAGTCAGTTAGGCAGGAAAGAAGCCATTCATCAGGAGAAAAGGTGTTGTTGAAAGCAGAGACAGAAGGAAACAGAGACCGAGCTGGGACCAGACTGGTCGCTTTGTCTCTGTCAAAACCTTTAAACCTCATTCCCTCAATTTCAGCTTTTCCCAGAAGCTCTAACCTTTAGTACCATCCAGGAAGTGAAAAGAACGGAGCAAACAAACCCTGAAATTTAGTGATAAAATCTGTATTTTTTTTTGGATTTGGGAAATAAAAGCAAGTTAGGGTTGAAACCAATGCTTGTAAAAATGAGAAACTGTCCTCATAAACTACCTGCCTTTACTCCCAATCTTTTTGCTTTCATCTCTTTTTTTACTGAACTTATAGTTGTCATTATTGACATTCTCACTTGCAAGACCTTCGTGACAAAGAGCAGAACTGACAGAGTTAATAAAAAAGAGAGAAAATATGAGTCAGAGCACGGAAAATCTGGATGAAAGTGCAAAAAAAATAAGGCCGTTTGTCAGGTGAAACTGCAGAAAATGGAAAGCTGTCCAGCTGAAAACCTCCTGCTTCCTCTCCTTTATGTCTGTCTCATTTGCAGTCTCTTTTTGCCTTCTGTGATTCAGTACCTCACTCGCTCTTGCACTGTGATGTTCATGGGATGGAAGAAAGAGGCAATTTGTCTGCTAACGGTGATAGTGTTAGAATTCCTGGTTCCTTGTCAGGGCAAGTTCAGGGGACTGTCCAATGTGTCTCTGTCACAATGGAGCTACTGTCCATAAAAACCTTTCCATTCCTCTCTGCACCTTGTTTTCTGCCCAAAGGATCTCTGCCTCCTTTTCTCATCTCATGTTTTTCTATGAAGTTGCTTCAGTCATCCATCCACAAATTAATCAGTCATGAAAACACTACCTCTCTGAATTAAAAAAAAAAAAAATATATATATATATATATATTATACTGTATTCATGTAAGGTAACAAATCCCTTTAACACTCGTGGTTGTCAGTTTTAAAATGTGTGACAGAGTACAGATGATATCTCTCTTTTGGCCAAATGGCAGCATTTTATTTACTCTCTTGTCACAGCTACCTTTGGTGGCTCATTCGCAATTAGCAAGTGCTCTGCTGTTGCTGCTGGTTTGATAGATATGTTGTGAAACAAAGCTTTGTGCTGTTTTTTTTGTATTTGTGGTTTCTGGACAGATTCTTGCACAAACATTTCCTTCCATTTCAAGTGAAGCTGGATTTGACTTGAGATCTTTTGCATTTACACTGGGATGCAAGTTGGGTTAAATGTACTAGTAGCAATAATGGAAGCAGGTTCCTCATTCAACCATAATGTGAGACAGAATCAAAGCTGTCCAGTCATCACTGACCAACAAAGGTCTTTGAGCGATCATTGCTAAGCATTTTTGATATCTAAGAATGGAAACTACAATATACTGAGGATACTGTTAGGGATGGTCTCATTGCCAGGGTGATGTGATTTTTTTTTTTTGTTGTTGTTGATGTTGTTTGGGGGGCACTGAGGACACATTTTTCATCTGCTGATCCATAAAACCACTCCTCTTGTATTCTGATCTGTTTGCAACATCCTTAAGCATGTGATTGAATTCCCTCGCCACATGTATCCATAAGTGTTTTAGAGGCACAGATGGCTACTGAAAATATTAAATCATGGCAGCTCCATTGGTCTGAAACTAAATGCTGGTTACTTAATGAATTTTAAAGTGGTTGCTTGTCAATTATTAACTTCGGGCACCTTACCCTTTACTTAAACACATGATATATAATTTCTGTCGCAAGATGTTTCTCAGCCAAAACAATAGAAAAACAAAGGAGGTTGATTGATGACATCTGGTAGTAGCGTGGACACATGGAATGTGTTTACAAAATACAGTAATCTCGTGGGTTGGGCAATTTATTTTGGATTAGAATTACTCTACATCTGGTTGGAGAAACGGTCAACTAATTAAAGCTTAGGTGGAACTAAGAATGGGAATAACATCTTTCTTTATAACTACTTACCTGCTTCCTTGGATGTTTAATGGCAAAAGAAAAAAATATACTTCCACTCCCTTATGAGTAATCATAACCAAGCTTTAATACACCTTCTGTGAAAATTAGCAAATACATTTCATCGTAATACCCGCTCGCGTGACCAGCCTTGACTTGCTCTTTTGAAACCATGTCACATGGTCCCTTATTAACGGATGTGATTCATTCTGTTCCTCCTCTATGACCCCATTCATGACTTTGGAAATGGCTGCCAAAACTTCCTTTCAGTGAAATAGCTTTTTTTTGTTTAGTTTAGTTTAGTTTTTTCACTTGCTGTTTGATACATTTCAGACTCAACAGAGGAAATGTTTTATTCTGCACTATATGATCTATTTCCAGGTGGAAGACGGCAATAACATTTCACTTTACAAATTTTAAATATAATTGGAGATTTCGTATGGGTGACTGAAGGGCATTCTCTTCACAGCATACCCATGTCTCCCTGAAAAACAATCTGTTTTGCCTCCTCTCCTAAGTGACTATTTCTTTCTTTTTCTTAACTCTAATTCTTGCCCTTCCTTCTTCCTCCCTGAAGCTCATTCTGACACCTTATACTTCCCTTTCCCTTTCCTGTCTCCGTCTCACGCTTTGTTTTGCCTCCTCTTCTCAAAGTCATCTAAACAGGGTGTTAAGAGACAGAAACACTGCATCAAGTATTTTTGGCACTTTTTGGAGCAAAATAATGCGCTTATATAAAACTTTTCTACAGCCTTGTCTCACACTTTGGAGGATGCTCATTCCTGTTATAACCTTTACAGAGGCAAGGGGGAAGGAATTATTTTCCTTGGTGAAGGATGCAGGCAGAAGTGACATTCAAAAGATTTTTTGTCAACATCTTGCTATGCCTTTTTTTTTACAGGCTAGGAAAGAAAAAAAATCTCTTACTTTCCAGAGGCCAGCCCAGCCAGTGCTGAAAAGCTGAAATCCAATTGAAAAACCTGACAATAGTTGAACAACCTTTTATTTTAACTCAGCATGTCACTATTCTCTTCCTGCTGTCATTTCATTGCGACCATTTGTGTTTGCTCCCTGCAAGCATATGGATTCATTCAGTTGAGAATGCAGAAACTGTCAGTAAAAAAACAACCACAAAAAAAAGCCCTGCTTGTGTCAGCCAGCCTTAGAGCACAACAGGTACAGCAGGTACAGCAGGTACAACAGACAAGAAGTTGAGGCTTGAAAGGTCCAAGTGTGCAAGCCAGTGTAGGAGAGGTGGCAGGAGAAAGAGACGTTAGGATACAGGCTAAGATGGTTAAAAAAAACCCCAAAACAAAACAAAAAAAGGCTGATTTATGGGAGTGGAGAGGTAAAGCAAGAGAAAGAAAAACAGAAGTGCAAGAGTACAGCAGCTTTACAGTACTGTTTTGAGTTCAAGGACTTGCACATGCTCAGATGCGCCTCAACCCAGCAGAACCACATCCATAAGAAAAAATACTCCGCGCTTCACAAGCAGAAGCACAGAGCTCATGGTCTTCCCTTTCATATTGTTGGACTAGTGTCAAGAATTCCAATCATTGAGTATTTCTGACTGTTTATTAATTTGTAAGTTTTCAACTTGATTGTAGTTAGAGACATTTGTGTTTTTTTCAACTTCTTTGTTTCTAACTCTACAACTAATTGATATACACCCACTTACAAACAAGTGAAAAGGCAAAATATACAACTACTGTTAACTATAAACCACATGTGCAGCAACATACAATAGCTGTCTGCCTTTTCCCAAAACCTAACACAAACCAGATACTTAACAAGGCGAGGAATCTTTGTTTATCTTGTTTGTTTGTTTTGCTGTCTTTTTTTTAATATGAGGAGCACCTGCTTCAGCTTTTTATTTCCTTCCATATCCACAAATATGCTGGAATACTATGACAGTGTTTCTTTTAAATTTTCAGATTCTGGTCTGTGCACAGCATAGCCTGGGAACCAGACCAATCTCTCAAGCTTATCATTTATTCGCTCTGGCAGATGGGTCTGGCCCCCCTCCCATTCAGACAGATTTCCACCTGACCTGGCACGAGTCAGGCCATTCACAACATTTCTCTCATGTCGGGTGGGTTTGATACCATGACTGACAGAGGAGTCTTATTGGTTCAGATTGAAAAGTCACATGTCATATATGTCTGATTTGCTGCACCAGGGCAACTCAGTGGACTCGCTAAACTGCGATCAAACTGTCAAACTAGGCGATGCCCATCAAATACGAAGCACGACTCTGTTTTTTTATTGCCTATTTTTTTTTTCCCAAGATTTTTTTGGAAACATATTAAAGTGTACTGGTTAAAAATGCTTGTGGCCAGACTGCTGTTTTTCCTCCTTGGAATCAGATCAAGCATCACCACAACATCGAATTCTATTCCTTAGGGCTTCATATGTTTCTCTGATCTGATTGGTTGGAGTTTATGTTCAATTGCTTTGATTGGTTTAGGGTCTATTCACTTGCAATCTGAGGCATTTTGATAAAAGCTTACTGATAATTTTCCACAGAAACTGAAAATGAACTGAGAAGCACAAGACCAATTCACAAACATGTTTGGTCTCACATGCTAGGCTACCTGCAGCATGTTTTATGCTAATAAGATGCAACTGGTGAGACGAGCAGCAGAGAACAAGGTCTGACAACATAATAAGCCACAGGTGTGCAAGAAAAATAAAAACACACCAAGGACATTTCTCCGGGGACAGATTTATGGTTGCCAGCAGAGCTCTAAGCACTGCTGCTTTAAGGAAATTTCCCATGAATTTCAACATGTTATGTTTCTCATAAATGTGGCTGTTTGATTCTATGGGTATTTGCACTCACTACCACTGTAAAGAGAAGAGATTCTGAAAAACAGGGCTTAAAGCAAAACAGCTTATCGAGGAAACCTTTACAAGCCTCTTACAGTTAAATACATAACAAGGACTTTTTTTGTAATTGTTTCAAAAGGTGTTTATTTTTATTTTTTTATTTTTATTTTTAATATTTTTGGAGGTCGGTAGAAGTAAAAATAAAAAATAGCCCCCTAGCATGGTCATTAAATTACTTTTTCTCCCTGTGTTGCTTTGGTCATTCATACTTACATCAGTGGATATAGTGGGAAACCATTTGGAAGAATGCTTCACCAGTGTCCTAATGCATGTGAATTTGCATCGATGTATCCTGCACAATATGAATATAACTGAGACCTGCTGGTAAAACATTGCTCTTTTACCAGAGTAGTAGTTCAAAACTCTATAATGTAGCTTTATAAGAAACATCTGCTAATTCTGCTACACATGCACAGCATAAACACACCACAACAGAAATTTCAAGAAAACTTTTGATATAGAAACATATCCACATATACGGAAGCCCTAAGCAGACATTGTTTAATTTTTTTTTTTTTACATGCCGTTTTCTTGTTATCTCGAGAAAACGGCTTCTAAAAAAAAATAAATAAATAAACCATGTCTGCTTAGGGCTTCCGTACACAGAGCAGTCATGCTGTTCAAATCTTCAGTCATCAGTAATGCTGTTCAAATTTTGCTGTATTTCTAAGGTAAAAATTTTTCTCTTGTGATTCAGTTTAGTTACAAGCATTTCTGCTTTATCTTCCCACTTGCATCAGTATACAAACATCCTGTTATTGAGTGGGTTCCTGACATGGTGCTGGCAGTTGTTGGCAGTAATGTGCAAATAAAATAAGTAAAGAAGATGAAAACTGCAAGCTTGATTGCACAAAAATTATATAAAAATGTGGCTTTTCAGATGTTTTAGGAGGTAAGTTTGGTAGATCTAAAGCATTAAAACATAATCTTATTTTGAGCAAAACAAAATATAAGTTGACCTTTTGTTTAAGTTGTGGTGAATTTGTGTCTTTTCTCTCTCATTGTGCATGTAGTGAAACGCCACGGTTATAACAGCAGGAAAAGTACATTTTTTCTTGTTTCAGGAGGTAGAGAAAGTCTTCCACTGATCAGGAGTTCAGTAGTTCGATTCACGTCTCCTCCTTTCTGTGCTTGGTCGAAGAGTGGTATCCTATGTGCTAGTGTTGTAAAGCCCATTGAGTGGGTGAAATATGGAAAAGCACTATATAAATGTAATCAGTTTACCAACCTTTTCTTTATTGACAAATAAGAAAAGAAAAATGATGACAAGAGAAACAACTTTTTAAATGTTTTCATATCTCTTTACACAGGGCATCTGATAAATTAACAGAAAAACTGTTACACTGATTCGATTGGTTCATTACTGCTGATCATACTGATAATTTTCTAATTATCAGTTGTCTGGTAATAGCTTTTAGATTATCTAAATTAATATATTGCCTGGCAATAAATTTCTCATTTTAATAAAAGAAGTATAACATTTAGTGATAGAAACAGAATTAATAGGGGAGAAAAGACACAGATAAAGTGGAAAAAAAGGAGTGAGAGGAAGGGAAAAATGGATTGAATGACAAATGGAAACAAAGGAAGACAGAGTAACAGATGGATGAAGAAAAATGGGAAGGAGATCAAGAGTAAGGAAATAAGAACAAGAGAGAGAAAACAGAGTGAGGCGGCTAGAGACTGATAGATAGAGAGAGAAGAAAAAGAGACCAGGTTCAGAGATCCAGGGCTGAGAGATGGAGGACATGGAGAAAGCATGAATAAACATACGCCAAGGGAAATAAACATTTAAAAAAAACTAGATAATATTTTTTACTTTCTTCATTCCCCAATAGTATTCCCAAACTAAATTACAAGCATGGGTACACAGTTCCACTTTAAAGTAGCCAAACCTCCAGCGGCAACTTCAAATCCTACTCAGCTACTGAACCGAACAATCAAATAGATGACCCCTCCACTGTCTTATTATGCTGTTAAAAGGAGATGTGTTTATTTTGGTCTGCTTGCTCGGCTTTTTCCAAGAAATACCATTCTGCTGCAAACAACTCGGGCCTGATTTCGTCATTTCATCTTAACTTTCTATCTGTTGGTCTTACCTCCCTAAAGCTCCAATTTAAAGAGAAAAAATACTAAAGGCAGTTTACAGAGAGAAGCTACTGCTTGAAAAATGCATTATCCATCAGTTTTAAATGAGATGTAAAACTACCAGCCTTGTTTATATTGTATTACTCATTCAAATTTGAAAAATAACTAAGTAATTAATGATGAAAGAATTAATGTGTAGTAAAGTGCAATATGTAATGGCGTATAAAAGAGCTGTATCTGTGGGTACCAAGTAATATGTACCCCCTTGTTAATTTACAGCAGGTCAGAAACTGTTGCTTTATTTTACAGCCTTTAGCATGTGGTGACTGGTCACAGATTAGACTCTTATACAGAGCACTGGAATTTAACTTGTGTGAAACCAAAAGTAAAACGCCAAGTGTCAAACCAATGACCTTCTCCTAAACCTAACCAACCATATAATAATCTTGTCCTAAACCTTAACCTAATATGATTTTCTCTAACCTGACTGAGTACTTTTTTGGTCTCAACCTGACCAAACTGCGACTATTCACAATGTAAAGCATCTGTTTAGATGGCATTTGTCGCAGACAGGATTTATGTGTCAGACACAGACACCAGAGAGTACATTTTGCATCTGCATCAGACTGCAAAGGGTGTGACAATAGCAGGTGGGATGAGAAGGTGTTCTAAATTTATTTGAAATAAAATGAAGCTTTTGAATTTTCTATAACCTGTAATAACCATTGTAATGTAAATCTCACTCACATGAACTTGTGGCCGTAGCTGACTAGAGGACTCTATTCACAAGATAAAAAGGGGGTGTTGGAATATAGTAACATTATGACAAAAAGAGGCTGTAGAACAGTAAATTTTTGTTGAGGTTGTTGTTGTTGTTGTTGTTGTTGTATATCTGATAAAATTAAGCAACGCCACTGAGAAGACATCAATGCCAATGACCAAAAGTCAACAGTCCACAGTTCTGATGGGCTGTTAGCTGTCCTGTGTTGTTTCCTTTTTGATTTACCCATTTCATTCAGCAGTTTTAACACTGGTCTGACACTCCAGGTCAATCAGCCTGCCAGGCCACTGGGAATTCTCCCAATAGCCATTACGGATCTGTGAGGAGAGATGCCCAGTTATCGAAAATCTGTCTGCCGATATTGACTACCACCGAATAAGAGGTAAACAAGACGTTGCCAACATGTCAACCAAAGCAAAAAAAAAGGCAAAAAACAAACAGGACCATTCCGATGTGTGTATGTGTGTATGCGTGTGTGCATGAATGAGAGAGACAGAGAGAGAGAATTCTAGAATTTTTCAGGAACTTTAATGCCTTTGATCCTTTGATTAATCAACATTCTAAAACCCTTATAGAGACCTTATATTAAAGACAGCAGGTGGTAAACAGGCAGAAACAAGTTGTGAAATGAGATGCAGTTAAACTGAAAGGGCTTGCTTATCACTTAAAAGAAATCATAACAGTGACATTTAGCAATGTTATGTTTAAAGGAAGAGAGCATTTTGCTGTGTGAAGGGACAAGACTGTGAGAGCATCCAACTTCCAAATCACTGGCAAGTCGTAAGTCAAAACTTATATTAACAATAATTTTATGGGATCATCTTTTAAAATTCTCTTCTAACAGTATAGTTTTACTTTACAACAAAAGACATCAAGTGATGGCAGTAGACAGTTGTTCATGAAAATAAGTGTTTTACTTTGAGAAGATTTACAACTTTGAAGTGTGACTTTCAAAACTGCCAATTTCTACCAAGTTCCCAAAGTAATGTGCTTAAGTCCAAAAAGAATACTTTATATGTATAACTAAAGGAATTGCAATTGGATTGTGGAGAACAGTCTTCCTTTTGAAGACAAAAGGCAAGTTCTCACAATGTTAACCATCAACGTTTAGGGAGAAGACTTGGTTTTGGTTCGAGTGAGGTTAGGGTTAAGTTGAGGGCAGGTTTTGGTTTAGGGTCAGTCAATTTGTAGTTCTAGTTAAGATGAGGGAAAGGAAAAGAGTAAGTCAATGTGATGTCCTCTGAAGTGATGGAAACACAACTGTGTTTGTGTGTGCTTGTGTGTTTATGTGTTTGCATACCCTAGAGGGTGAAAAAAATCAATCTGAACCAATTAACCTGTCCAAACACAACCTGTGGCAGAGAGCAACTGGGGGAATGACAAAATGCACAATGGAAATGTCTGCCACAGCATTAAGCAGACAAAAGACCTTCACTAGTCCCTATTTAATAAGAATGTGGAGAGACTGATGAAATTCTCATGGACGGGCCCCAGAGGGCCAGGCCCTCCAGTCAAGGAATTAAGGTTAGAGTGCGTATTTCTCCTGGCAGGGCCAGCATGAACTATTTTAATGTGCAGGCTTAACGATGTGAAAGGGTCCACTAGATTTAGAGGGAATAAAATGAAATTTACTGTGAGAAAAAAATGGTTTCCAATATGAAATAAAAGTCAATCAAGGATGGGGAGTAACACCAAAGGGCCCATTTATCTTATCAGTGTTGACTTGATTGTTCATTTGATCCTGTAATAGTTGCTACAGAATTGCATTTTAATAAGCAATATGTACCATTGAGTATGGAGATGTTTTGTTTGGTTTTTTTTTTGTTTTGTTTATTTTTGTTTTTTTTTTAATCAAAAAACACTATATATGTGGAAAACAGCAGTGGAACCAAAAAAAACTTTTTCTTATTTGCTTCAGAAAATAGTTTCTGAAATTAGAACCAGTTGTTGATAATCTCTCTGTTCTTAGTATAATGTTTGTTATTACTATTAACATGACATTTTCTTGTCTTTACTTTATTCTGCTGTTAATGCTCCATGGCTATAAGATCAGCAAAACAGTTCAACACTCCAGTTTTGTGTGAAATGTAATTTTTCTAAAGGATAAAAACTGATGGCCTTGTGAAATTATTATGCTGTCTGTGCGTATTAAAAATACTGTGTCCTAAAAATAGATTGAAGATGAATACAAATGACTAAGTGCATCATTTATCTTTGGCTGTCAAAAATAGCATTTATTCTTTGCAAACATTTTTCAGTGCATTCACATCAGTTTGGCTGCATTTTATGTTTAATTTCATGGACAAAAAAGAAAAGAAAGAAGAGAAAGATCTTTAAAAACCTTACAATTACATCAGCTAATTGACTCTGAATTCATGTTACCAGAAAATGGGCAAATGATTGGGGAGGGGTGCAGGGTAAATGATCAAGGCGCATTTTGTGAAGATGTGTTTCATGTCAAATCAACAAACATCTGCCTGCTGAGTGCAGGACACAGCAGGGTATTTGGGAATGATTGATCATCTTTCTGGTTTAGGTGGGTATTTTCTGAGTGCTTGAAGTGATTAGAGGAGTGTCTGAAACACCTTCTGGGCAGGGGTAGGGCTTTTCTGTTATGTGGACGGGATGGAGTTGCTGGTAATGATGCAGAGGATTGATTTGTACAGGCATCTGATCCAAGCTGAATATTTTTATTCCACAGCTTTTCTTAGTGTTCGAAAGTTGGACATGGACAGTCTGAGTTTAGAGGATGATTGTGTTGCTGGATCAGGGCTTTGTGTTCAGAGGAGCTACTGCAACAGTATGGAAAACAATCAAGGAGGAGGAGGAATTGAAGGACTGACGTTGTGGCGCGGACTGACTCCCACAGCAGCTGCAGGAGTGTCACTGGTGGGTGCAGCAGTAGTATCAGTCTCTTATTCTTCTTTCAGAGCTGCCATTAAGCTTGTGGGATCGAAGATCAAAACTGACACTTGCCAACATGTTGATACTCCAATCCATTGAGACTCAGTGGTCATTACTACCTTATCACATAAGTAAGCAGTACTAATTGGTCAGAAGACATCCATCTTCAAACTCAGCCTTTATCGTGATCTCTATTACACACAGGGAAGGTTCTGTGACCACCTCTTGCTCAGTTGTGTTGGTCCAAAGAAAGAGAGACAGATTTGTATTCATGCCAAACAAGTGGTGATTTACCTCTTTTTTTTAAGTGGACACATTTCACATTTATATTTAACCATATTTCAAGTTGTACATGCCTTATATGAAATGAGGGAATATTTTACAAAAAAAATAGATGCAGTTTGTACAATATCTCAGTGCTTAATATAGTTTATCATGCAAGGATGGTTAGGCATTTTAACTAAAATGTGTAACTATTAAATGGCTCTGCCAAAACCACTTCTCTCTTGTCATGTTTCCCATTGCGCTGTACATACACTGCTTTCCACAATGATCTCAAGTAGTCAGCCAGGCATGCCCCTCCCCTTCAAAAAAGTGTAATCAAGTAGCAGCTTGATTTAAATGAGCAGTCGGCTGTTTGGCTGCCAGCCAGCTCTTTCAGAAAGCTCTGTATACACTGATTTGGCATTTTCTCCTAATGTCTTTAAGTGGACAGCAATCTGCAACTTAAAACGAATATGGGCCAGGGCTCTCCATTTAGGCTCCTTGTTTATATAAACTCCAGTGAATTCAATGGCCAAAATCAGCCAGATGTGAGACATGCACTGTTGTACAAGTTGCTGTTTTGAAGCACTACTTTGTTTATATCATTTTATAAAGGTAAATCATCTCAATTATTAAAGCTGTTCTTAAGATTTCCAGCACACGTGTAGCAAACAGTTTAATTAACTTCATGAAATTATATTTTCTTAATCCACTTCTAGAGGATTTTATTTGTGAGTGGGTTTTACTTCCCATGATCCTAGAGAGAAAGACACTGTCACCAGGAGCTGCCAGCAAATGTAATTTATGTGCATCTTTCTGTGAAGGCCCACACACCATTTGTGTGTGCGCCTGTGTGTGTGTTTGTGTGGTGACCTATATGCTTCTTCCTGATTGACTTGTGTCCAGCTAGCAGGTGGCATCTGGCACTTGCAGCACTGCTGTTGATCAGTGCTTTTAATAGGCTACTGTGTGTGTGTGAGTGCGTGTGCGCGTGTGTGTGTGCGTGTATGCTTTTTCGTTTATGCAAAACTTTTGTAACTCTTTTGAACTTTCCATGCCATTGATTCATCTCTATTCTAGAACTTCTTCAGGACCCTATTGTGTGTGAATTAGTGTGTGTGTGTATGCTTCTCTTTGTCTATGTGTATGAAGGTGTCTCTGTATGTGTGCGTGTGTGTTTGTGTGTGTTTGCATGTGTCTGTGTGTGTTTGTTTGTTTGTGTATGTGTTGATGTTGCTGACTATGGAGTCACATTTCTGGTTGACCTTCCAAAAGGAGCATGCTAATTTCAAGAATAAATTATTTTACTTCTCTAAATAACATGTAAATTTTAAATATATTTTATTTTATGTTTTATTTGTTTATTTATTATCTTTATTTTTTCATTTTGCTTTACATATTGACATCTGATGTCTTTATGCACGAGTGTTAGTTACTCAAGGTGTGTGTTTCCATGTGAATAAGTGTGTGTATGTTTGTTTATGTGTGCTTGTCTTTGTGTGTGTGCATGTGTATGTCTTTGTGTGTGTGTGTGTGTGCCTGTACGTGTGTTTTCTTCCATTCTGTAATGTATACAATCTCTGCAACTTTAGTGATATTGTCTGTGTCTGCTTCGCATTATAAGAACTATCTGAATCTAGACAAAATATGCAATATATGTGTGTGTGCGTGTGGGTGTGTGTGTGTATATATATATATATGTATATATATATATGTATATATAGTGGGTCTCATGGGGCTCCGACTATGTTGGGCTTAATAATTTGGGATTTTCTAAAGTAAATAATAGTAAAGTTAGTAATAGGATTTATTATACATTAAATCCACCTCGGAGCACCACCCTTAGAAAGGGAAATGATAGCCAATCACTTAATCAGTCTCATAAAATTACTAACTATCAATTTGGAACTATGATGATTAATTAATTTGATAATTATAATCAAAATCCTAATCAATTGTCAGTAAAAGTTGAAGGATTTGCAGCGTAGAGGTTGGCAACATTCACTTTTGTACAGATTAAACAGACAAACAAATGACTTGTGATAAAAGCATTTATTTTACAGATACCAAACAAAACACACATTATCTAAACTACAAGCATATGCACCATTTACATGTGTGTGTATGTATGTGTGCATGCGTGTGAGTGCTTGGGCCCTATCGAACGCTTTCCGCCGTGCGCCAGTGGCGCATTGGGCGGGTAAAGTTTCACATTAATTCATGGGAGCTTCCAGGTCAACCGTTGCCACCTTGTTCCAGGAGAAGCGGAGGAATCCTGCTCTGCCCCGCCCAATGCGCCACTGGCGCACAGCTGGTAGG
>JAQMCX010000058.1:2550332-2566357 GCA_029814765.1 Acanthurus leucopareius | reverse complement strand
GGATACCTTTGCCTTACGGACTGCTTACCTGTGTACTGAACCTGGACTGTAATAAAACCCGTGAAATCGTTGAAACCGTCTGCTTTGTGGGTCCATTGTCTTTTGTGTGTGCCTGATATCACTTTTACGAAGTAATTGGCTGGACTACTGATTACGGCATGTCCTGTAACACAAGGTGAAGGTGTGACACATTATTTCCTTTTTTAAAATCGTTCATATTTCCATATTTCTTTTACTTTGCAGAGAGCTATTATCTTTTTTAAAACCCTGTTTTTTTTTTTTTAAATCCATGAAATCCGTTATCTGCCTTTGAATTAAACACAAAACCTATAAACAGGTGAATAAATCTTATAGGTGCTGTAATTTGGGGACACAGTTTACATTTTGGACACAACATGGCACTCCTCTCTCTCTCTTTAAGTGAATTTAAAGGTAGCATGATTACATATTGATTGTTCATTAAGAGCAGTAACCAGAAGCAAATTGGGGAAAAATTGTTTCAGTTTGAGTTGAAATTTCTCAACTTGAGCAAAACCTTTACATGTGGGGAAAAGGAAAGGGACAGCAATAAATAAATACATAAAACTGAAGGAATAAAAATAATACATAAAGATCCCAGCAGTAAACTCTGCATAAGTAATGCAAGATGAACATTATAAAAACAACTACTGAAGCAGTATTTTTTTCATTTATTTGTTTGTTTTGTTTCATAATGTATGTTTTTGGTTTTTTTTAGGTAGAAACAGAACTTTAATTATGATTGGCAACTGTTCACACACACACACATGTATACAGATACAAACACATACACATGCACAAACAAAAGCATGATAATAGCTTAGGCCTCAACAAAACAGATTTTATTGTCTTTGTTTAGCCAAATTAATTTCTGCTGGTGGTTATGGATGGTGTGGAAAGTCTTGTGTTTGGATTTGCTCTGAAGTTTCAGCTTATCTATTTTTGTACATGGTCTCCTCAGCAGCAGTGTGTCCTCGGAGAGATAGACTCACAAACGTCAGATCTTTTGCGTCTCTGTTCCTCTTGGTTTCCTTTGGTACAAAGCACGACAGCTGGCTTGTTAACCATGAGGTTGTGTGCTTTTCACTGAGGAGCAGAGAATGTTTTTTCATAGCCAAAGGAATTCTGCTGTGAAACTACCTTGTAAATAACACTGGACATTTTTCTTCATCAGTGGAACAAAGCAATGTAGAAAGGCTGCTTAGCTTTGGACTGTTAAACTGTGCTGAGGGGTTAATTAATGATTACTTCCTTATGTGCTCCATTTTTAGGGAACTCAGTGACTTTACGGTGAGGAGAGTCTCACTGATGGACATATTCATGAATGAAATCCTGATTGAATTGACAATAGGCCTCTTTTTTCCTCTTTTTTCATCCGGGCCTAAGTTTCAGTCAATCAGAATAACCTTGGCTGTCACTGCTGCACTACAAAGCATCTGCAGCGTTTCATAACCTGCCTTTAGTCTGACATCTCAAAACAGAAAAGCCTTTCACACAGTCTGTGATAACAGCTATTGTGACTGGCCAAAGCAATCCCTGTCAAAAACCTTATCTTGTTCATCTCCTTATAAATTCTTTATGCCTACATGATGAGGATTTTATGTGTATGGATCATTAAATTCTTCTTTTCTGTCAACTGCTAATCTGAAAATCAGGTGTAAAGAATATGTTTTTGATATCATAAGATTTGTGTTATTTGTTTTTATTTTTCCAGTTTACTGCATTTTATGGTGTAATTGTGACACATTAGAGGTAACCGAGTGGCTTATGAGACCTTGGTGTCATAGGTCACAGAGGTAAAGGTATGTAATTACAAGAAATAACTTGTCTATGCTGTAGTGGAGTCCAACAAATTTGAAGTGCCTACACGAAGACAGTAGATTGATTAAAAGCTATGTATGCATGTACTTTAGCTTAAAAGTTTGTAAATTTTTCTTAATGATAGAAGCCTTCTTCTTATCCGACAGCTGTCTACAGTCAAATCAGGACTATTTTAAATTACTGCTAATGCAAACATTTTCCATTGCCATGGTTACAGTATATTGCATTTACATGTAAATCACAGTGTGTAAAAAAAGCCAGTTTATTTGTCTACATTGACTCAATCTGCTTCAGTTTAAAGGGTAGCAGTAGTTACTCTGACTCAACAAATGTTAGTCTGCAGCTGCAACTTCTTCAGTCAGCATTCTCCCCTCCCTCCAACTGTCTGTTGTTTTTTTTTTACATGGGTACTGTTACTGCATCCCAGGTCAAGGTAACTGTGATTAAAAGAACAACAAGCTAGGGCATTTGAACAGAATATAAGTCATCACATCAGACCTTTCACTAGCGGAGACATATTGCAGCAGAAATGAGGGCTGGCTTTGTGGGACATGATGGTAACCTTACTACCACTAAAATCTGAAGTATTATTACTTTAAAGAGAAACTTAACTTTGGCTCAAAGAAACACTAATGAATTTAAATAATCCATTTTGAATTATAATTTAGCAGAGATACAGCCTTTTTCTGAAGCCTAAGAGTCTCTAAGATCCCAGCTGTGGCAAACAAGCATACAACATACAAAAGCTGCCTCTTTGTACAAACATCTCATCTGATTGAACTGATTTTTCCCTGTTATAAACCAAAAAATAAACAAATTAACTATTATCTTCTACTCAGTGACTTGATTTAAATAAATGTATGCAATTGATGCCTATAATGTGATAAACTACACTTTATCTACAAGAGTTGTAGAAATAAAAAGACACAATTCTTTCCAACGTCCTACTTTGCAAAAGGTATAAAGTACAAACCAATCTCTAAAAGTCCTATTTGTGAGTTTTAGAATTAAGGTTTCTTAAGGTTGCAAAATACAAGCTTTTGATTCAGACAATTAGCTGCTGCTGTGATGAGAACCAGCAGTGGAGCAGACTCAGGGGTGAGTAGTCGCATTTTGATTTGAAAGCCACTGCCTTTCTCGTTGATAACGTGACATCCTGAGAGGCTTTATAACCATCTGCTGTGGGACCAGACCATTTATCTCTCCAGCCAGTCATCATGCTGCTCACTGTTTCTTCTCTCTCCCTCCCATCCCTCCCTCTGTCTCCTCACCTCTCTGGCTCGGTCAGTCTTTGCTCAAGGCCTCTAAAGTGTGGACTCCACTCAAACGAAATCAAGTACATTTACAAGAGCAGAAAAGTAGATTGTTTTTCTTCCATCTGTCCAAAGTAGGAGTATAGCCCTCAGACAATTTGATACATTACTAGATAAACAATCCACAATCTGGTACAGAAGTGACCCTTATACTCCACAGAGGAGGGGACTTCTTTATCACTCAATTATAATCATTTTGCATCTGCTTTGAATGGCAGTAAGGGTCACTGCACTACTGATGCCATAAAAGTCCAAATAGATGCTGTGTGTGCTGTCCAAACTTTATAAGCATAAAGACTGCCCTTGAGTACAAGTAAAATGAATGCACAAGTAAACAATGTAAAGATTTCAGTAAGTGTTTGCATGCTGTACATTACATTAGGGCATAAGATGCAAAAAAAATCAGGGCAATCCAAAGAAAGGAGCAGCTGGTTCAGAACCCTGAATCGTGTTCTGTGAGTCCCAGAAAACAAGCCTGTAACCTAAACCTGCTTATAGTTGATTAGCTTTTTTAGAATAAATAAAATCTTATTTCATTGTAAAGCTGCACACACTGTACAAACTGTGCATCTTGGGAGCAGGGTAAAATAGAGATGCAGCACCTGAAAGCTCCTTCAAACTCCCCTTATTGTTTTTGTTTTGTTTTTTTATTTTCATAGATTATTTTTTGTTTGATTTTTGTTTTGTTTATGAGTTTTTAGAAAAATACACATTGGAGAAGGAAGCACATGGTTTTGATTAAGAGAAGCAGATTTTTGAGATGATCCTTGCCCACAACTCCATCCAACTGACAATCCAGTCAGACCAGACTGGCTGCCCAGGGAGGAAGGGAAAGAGAGCCGAGATAAGAGTAATCAGCCCAACTTGGACTCAGGGTTGCTCCTGGTCCAGTTGCAGGAAAATAAAATGGATGAAATGAGACTCTTGTTGGACAAGCAGCAGAAAATCAGTGACTGTTGAATTAACTGTTATGCCCACATCTTTGCACAGGCTTGATTCCACTACAGTGTGTCAGATAATGTTGTTGTGCTCAATTGGCAGACTGCACATGGTGCAAGTGTACGCTATAATCTTGTGTACCGTATGTATATGTATGCATATATACATATATAAATATGCATATACTGCTGCTGGTCAATATCTGCCATTTTAGTGGATAACATTTATGTCAATTTTTTAAACTCTATTTTGAACATTTGCACCATCAATACACATGAAAATTTTAAAATGTTTTCAAAGACTCAAAGGGCTTGTTTTTAAGAGACAAAAAGGCAGTCTATACCAGAGGCAGTCACTAAACTGAGTACCAAGAAACCAATGAAAACACGTAGGAGAGCTGTAGAGTCCAATAACCAGTGTGATTAGCTACCAAGTTAATTTGTTTTAAATATTTCCAGGTCTCAACCATTGTTGCTCAAGTATCTGAAGCAGCAGGAGGATCAGGGAGGGCAATGAGAGCAGATGCAGCAGAGGAAGGAGAATGAGCCAGCAAGGGCAGAAACAACAGGTGAGAGCTCACCTATTAAAATATCTGCAGTAAAGCACCTTAAATATGATGATAATTAATAATTAATTTAAAAAGCATTGGTGTGCCTCCTTCCACATACCCTCTTAAAGGTTACTAGAGTCATGCAGAAAGGAGTACTTGAGAAATGATGTGTCAGTTCTAGAGGGTCACATGAATACATGAACACTTAACCTTACAGATACGACCTCACAAAAAGTTACCAGAAACACCATGTAGTATGTTAAGTGCCACTGGTTGCAGATGCCATAGAACGGCTGATCCAGTGAGTTAGACCCATCTACCAGGATTCTGCTGTCTTTAAGCTGGTTGGTTGGCTGCCTTGCATTTTCTGACACACTGCCTACTTCTTTGGTCTCATTTAAATTAATAAGATTGTTGCTTTCCATTGTATTTGTTTTTTTTTTTGGTGCTTTGTATTGATGTAGTTGATACCAAGTCAGAAGTAATCTTAAACACTTTTACATCAAAGCTGAAGCTTTAAGGTAGGCTTATCACTGCAGATGAGATATGCAACTCTAGACATTGTTTCTGTAGTAATGGTCACTGCTGTATCCATTTATTTAACCCAGTATCTCTCGTCTCATGGCAGAGTGTACTGGCAGAGGAAAGTTTGCAGTGTGTCCAGCCTCAGTGTGCCACATTCTGCTCGCTAATGTGAGACCCACTGTGAGTCTTTAAACCATCTGCTCTGAGACCTGACCATCTAAATGCCAGGCCAACCCTGTTAAAATGTTGGCTGAAGGCTCCTTTCTCTCTCTCTGTGGTCTTTTCTTTGCTCCCCTTTCTCTCTTGTTCTCCATCCCACAGAGTCGCCCTCCTCCATCCCCTCCTCCCTTTGCTCCCTCCCTACTTGTTTCTCTGCTCATCCATCCTTCATTCTCCTTCTCTACTGTCTAACCCTCCCCATCTCCCCAGTCTGTCTGTCTCTTCTCTGCCCTCACCCACTTTATGTCTTTCTCTTCCCCTGAGGTGGAACTACCAATTATGATAAAATGAACCGTGACAGCTTGGACATCTGCTGAAGAGTGAACTCTATTGAGGGGATTCATTCTGTTGTCTGTTGAAGTACAGAGAGAGCAGCAGAATGATAAACTGAGACAGGCCGACCAAGGACCGGGTCAGGATGAATCCTCACAGTAGTCAAAAGTGAACATATATGAAGGTATCAGAAATATACACTCCTGTCATAGCTCTGAAAACTGAGGAACAGCAATCAAAGACTTGTGTTAGCATCATGCGTCCAAATACAGAGGAGTTTGAGCTGTAAACAAAATATTGATGTATTGTTACCCTATAAAGTTGTTGGTGTATGCAACAATTGTCTAATGGCACTCACAGAAGATATTTATTTAAATTAGCATTCATTTAGAGTTGAGTTTCTATTCACTCAAGTGTCATATAGCTTTTAAATCTTTTTACATTTCCAACTTGTAAGCAAAACAGCTGGCTCTTTAGCTACCAAATGCTTCAACATGCTCACTAGCTAGCCTTTGATTTGTATGTCTGCTAGTTTACAGTGGGTTGTCAGCTTTTTTAAAGACAGCATCTGCCACCTGGAAAAAAAAATTCCATGGGAGCCATTACACTGAACCAAAGCAGTGAGGTTGCAGCCTGCCAAAACCAAACAATGAGCTGAACAACACTCAGCTCCACTGCCAGAGACCATTTGTGGGTTCTTCACAACAAGAGGCCCTTTTCATATTATAAAAGTAATCATCTGACTAATTGCCAATTCAAAAATATTGATAAGTGCATTTTTAATCTAGACTAACATCTAAGACCCTAAGGCATTGCGTAAATTCATCTACAAAATACTGATCATGTTGGATTTTTTGTTGTTATTTTGTTTGTTTTTTCTTGTTTTTTTTCTTGTTTTTGTTTTTATTTTTTGCCATGGGTGATTCTAAAGCAGTTGAAACACGTTGATTTTAAAAACTAAACAGACAATTTACAAACTCATCTCAGTTGATTGATAATAACTAATTAAGTTGTGATAAACAAGTTATGATTATTTATGGATAACTTTCTCCCTTTTAGAAAATGGAAATGGCACAGATTCAACTGGCACCTCATAAGAGTATATATGTGTATTTATCTTTTTATAGTCTTTGCATGTCAAGCTGCACTTTTTTTAAAACAAATAACAAAACACCATAATGTAAAAGTGGAATGTGTGTGAGAGTTTGAACATTTTATTATATTATTATAATTATTAGATAAGATTTGAAGTCATCTATTTTCTCAGCTCACTTCTGTTTTGTCACGGTTTGTCATCTTGATGTTTTTATTCTTTAATTTAGTCATCCCTTGTGAATAGGTTATTTTATAACAACCACTTGGGATTTCTCTGTCCCGCCTTCACACTTTGTATTTTTCCTTGTCTTCATTTATAAACATAAAAAAAACCTAAGCAAGCTTAACACAAACATGTGTTTGATAATTGTTAAAAGATACAGTACATGTATAGTATTTTCAGTCAGACAACTGAACTGTCAAGTCAGGAATAAAGAGTATTTTTTGCTGTGAGCTTTGCCACAGTTATATTCAGCACTGTAACTTAGTGATAAAAATAACAAATGAAGAAATTATATCATCACACCCACATCATCATGGCATTAAAATCAAATATGCAGGTGCAATATGAGACTAAATTTCTGCGTGTTATCTAACCAGAGAGCATTAAGAATAAAATGGTTTTATTAACACAGCAACAAACATTGCTGTAATTTAAATGAGAATTTCACTACAATGTTTGTTGTGATTTTTCAGTTTTGTTTTCCCTTCTTTGTCTATTTGGTCCAAGAACTTTAGTACCCTTTATTCTGAGCATTAAGTTTAACCAAGGCATGTCTCTGTCCTCCTTGTACTTTTTTTTATTTTTCTCCTGTCTGCTGTCAGTGTTTCTGTGGCTCCTGGCTCTAAATAATGGGGTGGGGAGTTGCTATATGACCTTAGTAAGCACAAGACATTAATGCCAATACGGACTTACAGTCTAACTACTGTGTTACTGTCTGCAGGTGAGCAGAGTCACACCAACTGCGTGTCATCTTGGTATTTAAGCCTCTGCAAATACTTAGACCTGACACTATTCTGTAAGGACATAATCATCTCACTACCCATCAAGCCTTTATTATTTGATAGCTTGTGTTTTTCCTTATACTTTGTTACGAATCCTGCTTTCCACATTTCAGACCATCCTACCTGCTCAGACTCCAGACCCTGTCTCCTAGTAGCTCATCCCTTCTGTCTCCAGTCCTGCCTTCCTTCCCTGGATCCCTGCTTAGTTTCCTTCTCCCCTGGACTTGTTACCTTGGCTCCTTGTATCCCAGGCCTAGTCTGAATTCATGGCCCCCAGTTTCCAGCTTCTGCTCCCCTATCTATAGCCCTTTTACCTCCAGCCCAGCAATAAATATTTTTGAATTCTCAATTTTGGTTCCTGTCTCTCTGCACCTGGGTCCATCTATTCTGCAGCCCTGCTGAGCATTCCATTGATGAAGACTAGCTGGGTTTGTTTGGCAAATGTCTTTTGGGTTAACTTTCCCATCTCTAATAAAGAGTTTTAAGATAAGACTTGTACCCAAAAGAACAATTTTAAAAAGACTATTAATCCTGCAGTGTGGAAGTTTTCCATCTCTCTTGCTTCCAGTTAGAGTAATTATATGAGTGCTTAAATTGTGGAAAACTACAAATGATTTATGATTTTAAGCTTTTGCTCAAAATCTCATCATACAAACAGCAGGACCTGTGCAACTCTTATTACTCTAGTCTAGACTAACCTAACCCACAAAACAGTTGTAGATGCATTTTTATCATAGCTATATTTAATAGTCTGTGTTGTTTGTTTGTTTATTATTGATGTTAAATCTAGCTTCATCCACATTGCTATGCTTGACACAGGTTTGACATTTTGTTTTCCATTTTAAGAGTAAGTTTTATTGTTAAATAAAAGTTCTTGACGATGTGTATGGACCTGTTTGTTTGAATTAAGTAGGAAAATTCTCTTTTAGATGAGGTTTTAAATTCTACTGAGCCCTTGAAGGTTAATGCATAAAGGAGCAAGGCCATCTGTTATTAATGGATGCCTTGCTTTTTCTGCAAGACTTTCTTTCAAGATTTTTCATCATTTTCTAAAACTGCAATTATCACAGGCTCAAACTTTTTATAAATCTGTCATGATGTTCTCTAATATGTCATATATACGATTTTAAGCACCAAAGAAACAAAAGCTAAACTAAATGTTGTAGAAAATAATTTTCCCCTCATGCTGTCCTAGAAAATGAGACCTCAAAAAGAGGCCTTCATTGCCAGTCAAACTTACATAATCCCCCTGATATCATGCAGAGGGCCAGTTGAGGTGTGTGTGTCCCAATTCCCTATGGATGAATGTAAAGCAGTGTTAATAGATCGCACAGGGAGCAGGGTGGCGCACATTCATCAAACACCTCTTCTCATTAAGTATTAAAGGCAGGCCGATAGAGGCTGGGGGACAGATCGATCCACTGAGCCAAGGATCTTTAACCTAGATTGTTAGCTGGCTCGACTGGGAAGACAGAGTGTAAACACACACACACACACAAAAACATTCTGAATAATAGAGGAATGTTCACAGACATGTACACACATTTGGAGGAATAAATGTACGCAGGCAACAGTGGAAGAGGATGCACACATGCTTTTTACAGAGAAAAAGAGAAAAAAGAGGGAAAAGCTCAACCATACACAAACACACATAAACAGAGGTACAGTATGGAGGGAAGTCGTTATTAGCGAGAGCTGGGGAAAACATTTACACTCACCAAACACACACAGAAATACGAATTTGAGATAGAAGCTGAAAGCACAATGGAAGCACACAAAGAGTGTTTGAGCTGGTGTGACTTTTAGGGGATCGTTGCTCCCTTCAGAGAATTAAAAAACGATACCATGAAATGTGTGCAACCATGAAGTTCTAAAAAATGACATAAGCTGATACTTGACATGCACTATGTGCCCATATGAAGAAAATTGCAATCAAGAAAATTATTTTTATTTCAAATTCCTGTGATATAGAATGATTTGTTTTTTTTAGAAACTTGACTTCAATCGGCCATATAGTGACACTTGCAATTAAGGCCCAATAATGTAATTTTGGAAGGGTCAAATAGAGTTTGTGCAGCCAATAGAGGTCAGCCTGTGTTAAACATACTGACAGACTATCTTGCTAGCATTTATGCTCACAATATGCAGTGCAATTAACAGTTTCCAGACTGTTCCTTCTGTGCATAAACAAAGCCCTGCATAGTAAAGTGCATGTAGCAGGAGCAATGCAATAACTTTTACAAAACTATTCCTTTTTACAACACTTGATCGGCACCCTAGTTTATGTGTTTTTGGACCACTGGTGCATGCACATCTGGAATTTCGTGACTCCTGAGTAGAGCAGCATTGTGTCACAGTGTCTCCATGAACAGGCATGTGATGACCCAAACTTCATGTTTAGGATCACCATGGATGACAGGAGTTCTGTCTTCAGTGTGTGAAACACTGCTGTTTCAGTCTTCAAGATTTTATTATACAGACCCCACATATATGGAACAGCAACAGTCCCATAACTTTTTTGATCTCACCTTGTATTGGTGTGTTTGATCATATAACACCTGTCCTGCAGGTCCTTGCCATGATCGTAATTGATCTTGTTGGCAGCAAATCTCCACTTTAGCTGCTGAGCTAATGTTTGCTTATGCTGTCATTTCACATACTGACAAAATAAGCCTCTGCTCAGCCCCTGTTATTTACTGCCCATTAGCTGCCAAAGTGCTGCTAAGAAATCAGCTGCTATATGCACAGGGCCGGAAAAAGAGAGGCACAGTCAGCTGACACTCCATTTATTCACAAACTGGTTTCATGCATGCCTAACAGCCAACAGTTTCCTTTTGCATTTTAGCTCAAAAATAATTTTGTTGAGATTGCACATAAAATTCCAAATGACGGACCGACTAACAGCTGCACTTGTCGGAACATGTTAAGTTGTAAAGAGATCATTATCACAATGCTGTGCTCTGGCTAAACCACAGTGTGAAACCCATTAAACACATACAGAGTTCCATCACCTATAACCATACTGATACACATGTGTGCACACACTCACAAACACACATACACAGGATGCAAGCTGATAGAGGTGATTTGTTGTCTTTGGCATTCTCTCTCCTCCAGCCTCTCACAAAGTAACTTCCATCTCGCTTAAGGTTTTTACTTTTCTACTTTTTTTTCAGTTTTCGACAGCTTCTACCCACTGCTACTGTTTTTAAACTATTTGTATTCAGCTCAGTCTCTCTTTTTATTTTGTTAGTTTTATTGTATATAAAGATTTTGGAGAAGTGTTGCAGATTGTTTGTTTCTTTCATGTTCCATTCTTTTCTTCTAATTATGTCCTTCACAGTTATTTTTTTTCTTTCATCTCCACCGCTTTCCTACTAATTTTGTTGTCAGAAACAGTTCTTTGCAGAATAATTCTGATAATTTTCACTCCTGTCTCTTATTTTCCTACTAGCTGTCATCATGATGATTGATTTTGTTTAGAATTGCATCACTTACTGCACTGTGTAGTTTTTTACCTTCAAAAGGGCCAAACAGTTGACTGGAAAAAAGGTTTCAACACATCCTTTAAACATATGGTAATAATATTCTGTCTGCACTGAGACCAGCTTACATTCAGTTTCTCATCTGACTGAAATTGTGTCTATGGCAGTTGCAGATATGGATTTTTAACTAGTTTGAGTTGCATCAACTCCAAACTCTTCAGGCTGTGTTTGGTGCATTTTGGACAAAAACAAAAAATGTCAACCAGGAAGAACTTTTACATCAGCCTTCTTGTGATATCTCCATAACAAATACATGTTATTGTGCAGACTTGTTATTTCAGCCAAGTCTCTTCAACGTGCACACAAATGACAAAACGTGTTATGCATACTCTAAGACTAGTTTTGTGTATGATGCACCAATGCATTACTATCTTTGGAGAGCAGATGCATCCAAATACCACACATGAAGAAATGTCAGGTCAATTAGTAATTAAAAAAAAAAAATCTGCAAAATCCATAAAAGGTTGAAGTTGGGTACATGGGTGGCTCAAACACACAGGGCTTTTTCCCAGGAGGACAGTATTAAGTCTCATGTAGGTATGTTCATGGGACGTATATTCAACGGCACAATGGAGTATTGGCTTCACATGTTTTTTCTAACCCTAACTGACTACTTTTGTTGCATAAACTTAACCAAACTGTAACAGTGTCTATACATTCCACACAGTGTTTTTTTTAACTATAAGGGTAAAGGTCAGGTGATTAGGTGACGTTTTCATTGATCTGCTTTGAACTGAAGTTAATTAAAAGGATTCACATATTATACACACCTGTTGCCCATCCTCCTTTCACTTCTGCAGCAAATATACCAACCCACTTCCACTCATTTTCCACACTGCAGAAAATAGAAATAAGAGACATGTGTTGTTGTTGGGCATTTTTTTCCTTTCTTTTGTTTTTGTCTTAATGCTCTGAGCATTTGATATTGCATGTTTTATTTAAGACTGTTTTTGTTTTTATACTGGTTTGTCGACTGCATGTCTTCTGCATGATTTACTTATAGTGATTGTGGACTTGTTGCATGCAGTTTTAGGAAGGGAAGGACTTGGTAGCCATTTCTGCTTTAAACTCTGGGCCACATGCATTGAGAGTCAATATCTGGCATGCAAGTAGCTATAATAATCAGTGGCTTGATCAAAGGGGAGTATCTCCCCTCCTGAAAAAGTAAGGTAATAAACAATCGAGCAGTATGAGCCAGCAACAGACATGAGAGGGACAGACTGGGTAGAAGGACAGAGACAGGTGTGAATGGAGGAACCAAGCAGAGTGTCCCATTGGGGAGGAAGACACTTAAAAGAAGTTAGGTAGCAGTGCAAGGAGACAGACACAGCCATATGAGTATGACCTTGAGTGTATAAATCTGGTATGCTTGAAGTGAGCTTGGCAGTAGCTGAAGTTTGCCAAACTTAAAGATTCCCACTATTGTAACTTCTGCTTGTAATTTCCTTCTTAGTAACTGCAAATCAGTTTAACCTAGGTCTGTTTTACTTTCTAGTTTTGATTTTTTGATCAACTGCTGTTAATAAAAAGACCTATTTTAAACTTATAAAATATTAAACTATATCCAGGTTTTTGCAGATTATTTTAAATCGAATTCCTTATTTTTATCTATGATAAAATATAATAGATTATAATGATTAAATTCTAGCACATTGCTGCCAATAACTCCCTGCCAGGTTCCCTTATTAATAAACTTGCATTTAGCCTGTCTGTTTGCTTGCCTGTCTTTTGACCTCTGACTCCTAATGTATTTGGTCCTGATGTATGGACTCAGGGGTCCTCCAGCACTCAGTACTCTTCTCTCCCATCTTGTGCTGATGTGCCTGAAGTCCACATCCTCACTCTCTGTCCTGTAGCAAAGTTCTGATCTCCCACACTTGCTGCTCAGGCTTTCCAGCACTGTTGGATCTGTGGAGGGTTAAAAAAGGAAGAGCATGCTGTTACCCGTACTACTAATTAGATAATGCTGTCCCCAGTTGCAACTCTTCTGGCCCTGCCTTGCTGTTCCACCCTCAAAAAATCTTCCAGAGGATTCTCGTGGATTTCCTAGGTGGCAGCTGACCAACTGCTGACCCAGGCAAGAATGAAACTGCGTTGGCGGTGTCTGGCTGCTGCTCCTCTTTTAGCTGGTGACCAGTGGAAGCTCTCCACTGTTGCTGCGCACCGCATGTACTAACATCTGCTCGCCTCTCCATGTCTCTCCTGTCCTTGTCTGTGCCTCACATGTTGCTCATCTGTAGTTAGCCTTGTTTTTTTGTTTATTTGCATGCACAGGCTATTTTTGTGTATAATTTTGAGAGGCTTGTAAATTTGTAAGTATGAAGGGGTTTGGCCATGCACATACATGAGTATATGCTTCTTTATCTATCTCTAAATTATATTATGAAACCTGCTGATATTGCATGCCCATGCTCCTGCCTTTTATGTATTGTTTATTCCACACTCTTTAAAAAGACTCATAAATTCTAATTATCACATAAAATCCCAGTCACTTACAAAAAGAGAGAAAAAAAGATACAACAGTGCAATCTAGTAAAAAGACACCACACGTGCATGCAACATTAAATTGAAACAGCTAAAACACAAAATCTTGCCTAATACAACAATAAAAAACATGAAACATGTATAAAGGCATTATTTGACCCTTTTTTTAAACTCTTTTTGACCACTATGAAATTGTAGTGATGTCTGATGATATTGCTGTGTCCATCTTTTAGACTTTAGTTAATGACATTCTCAAGGGAATGCTAATTAAATTTGTTATGGTGACAACATCCACATTTTTTCCAGACCAGCTCAATAGTTTAAATATCATTTCTTTGGCCTTAACAATGTTCAAGTGAATCAAGGTCTAGCAATTAGAGCACACTTGGATCAGTGTAGCAGTACACCATCCATATCTATTTATTAAAAGGAAAAAAAAGTAAAATATTTAATGTTTAGTCTTGTGTTTTGGCACAAGTATGACACTTGTTGACATTTTTCATGCTAATCCAAGCTAAAGACATTTGCTGTGTGTGTGACGTAGCAAAACAGCCTTTACAGTTGTTTTGCTTTTAGTCTTTGACAGCTAATGGGGCAGCTGTAGAGCAGGTTGTCTATGAATCAGAAGGAAGACAGTGTGATCCCTGTGACCTCCAATCTGAGACAAGATACTGAACCCTAAAATGCTCGCGAATCAATGTGTAAATGCATGTGTTTAAGCTCCTGATGAGCAGATTAGAACTGTGTAAAGCAGCAACCTACAAGTAGTGTGTAAATGGGTGGGTGCTGATTTGTGTTGTTAAGCAACATAGGTAGTCGAAAGACTAGAAATGTGCTATGTAAATGCAGTCCATTTCATGCTTTTATATTTAAAAGACAGATATTGAATATCACTTTACTTCACCATATGTTAGTCAGTTGAATGCATATGTGAGTTTTAGTTAAGGTTTAACACAGAAATAACAGACCATCATTACGCACCATTTTTGGTCCAAACCCTTAAAACCTGCCATTTATCTCTTAAATCTATTCCTAAACTACAATCTCCAAATATATATATTTTAAGTAAAATCATTTGGAGAACAAGAGCCATGATCTATCAAAAGCACATGATTGATCTTACTGACTATAAATGAGGTTGACATTTTTCATGTTTTGTTAAACCCTTTGAAGCATTAAAAACAAGAACATTATGAAGCTTCTAATATCATTAAAGATGACAGAGAAGGGCTGATGTAAAGTTTCAAATGGCTAGAAGGGGCTCAGAACCTAATTATTGCCAGTCTGAGTCTTGATGTCTCGGGAGACTGTAGAGATGTGCCTGTAGGCCAGCCGGCGCTAAGGTAAGTCAGTTTCAATTCAAAGTTATTAAGAGTAGACAAAGTCATAGAGAGACACTGATAAGGTACCTAAAACTCAACAATAAGTCATTTTTTTAAGAGCTGCCTACACATTTTCCTCATCTGTTCTTGATATTGAACAAGTGTGTAGTTCTTTCTTAGTGTCATTGCTTAACATGTCCTGTCACATTATTCAAAACTCCAAACTCTTGTGCTTCATTCATATGATGTTGATAGAACTGGGACAGGAAAACCTCCAACTTTCCCACTTTGGAAATGTTAATTCAATAATCATTATTAGTTGTTATTATTATAGTGAGTATAGTTATTTTTTAGTCAAAAAACATCCTTACTGTAAGATTATACTTGGTATCTCTGACTCAGAATTATATCCCTGCTGCTGATAATTATCCAAGTAATGTGAAGTTCATGTCAACATCAGTGTCTTTTTTATTAATTTAAATAGCAAGGATTATTTATATCTTATCATTAAAACATACTACTGTTTAACAAAAAGCAACCTTGAACAGCAAAAAACTGTGTCAAAGCAGTCAGAGGAACTAAGAAACACTCAGGTCGAGCAAAAACACTGAAGGGAGACATTAAAGAAGAGAGACAGTGTGGGCTTATAAATTCTAACAAATATAGAAGTCATTAGTTATTTTGATTGATTTGAAAACTTACAAGATTATATTCAAGTGATGTTTAAACTTTTTTTTTTAACTAGGACCCTCAAAGTAATATTGAAAAATTTAAAAAAGTGTTTATTTGTGGTGAAACAAAATAGCCAAACACATGTGAGTAAATACAAATACCAAAACTGTATAAATTTTAAATTTTTAACAAAACAGATCATAACTTACAAAACAAATACTCCAAAACACATCCAAAAACACTT
>JAQMCX010000058.1:2528839-2550232 GCA_029814765.1 Acanthurus leucopareius | reverse complement strand
CAGTGGCGAGGAAAAACTTCCTTTTAACAGGCAGAAACCTCGGCCAGATCCAGACTCAGAGGTGGGCGGGATCTGACTATATATATATATAGTTTTCTGGATGGGCAGGGGGAGTATGCTGCGTGCTGTGAGAGGAGCACTAGGAGAGAGTGAAAGAAGCAAAACTCAAAGAGAATTACATAATAACAGCTTAAAACATTTACGTGACAATTTTAACTCGATGGTCGCAATATGGTCATTTCATACATCTCACACAGAGCAGGCTGCGATACATCGAGTATATTCGATATATCGCCCACCCCTAATTCAGTGACAGTTTGTTGTTCTCAAACCATTTCTTCAAGCTACGTTTCAAGCTTTGACTGTATCCAAATGTTCTCCCAGATTTGATCCTGAACAAAATAAATTGGTGTCATCATACAAAATGCTTCAACTATGATGCCCTAATCATTATATAAAGAATGAAAAGTTCAGGTTCAAAGACTGAACCTCGGAGTACCCCTCAGGTGGCCTTTCAAAACTCTGAATCTGCATCTTTAACATTTATATACTCAAGATAGCTTTTGACCTAGGAGCATGTCACCCCTCTAACACCGTATTTTTCCAACTTAATTAGCAATATTCTGTGATCTATTGTATTGAATGCTCTTAAAGGTCAATAAATACCCCCACCATGTACTCTTTATTAATTCAAGATGAAAAGTTTTCAACCAGTTCAATTACAGCTAGCCAATTTGATCTACTGGCCTGGAATCCATATTGTTGTTCACTTAATAAATTATGTAATTAATTGTAATATGTTCATAAATTATGTTTTCAGGTGACCACTGAACTTCCACTCCAGTATCTTAACTGTCAATATACCACAAGATTCTGGTAATATACCATGCTGGAAGAGCTATGCATTAATTTTCCTGGTATCCATAATTGTACACAGATTTCAGCCAGCAGTACAACTCTGTGCATGCCACTTTGATGGGTGCGGCATCCCTCAAATAATTTTATAATGGTTTCTTATGGCTTCTTATGTTATGTTTTGGATGGTTAGTTTTAGTTTGACTGATTTAGTATTGGGCTACCAGCATTCTGGCTTGGCAGACTTTTCTAATTTGCATATTGAAGAGACAGTGCACTAATTGATTATCCCAAATTTGATCTTGCTCCATGCAGTGGTGACTGCCCCAGAGCTCTCAAGACTCTCACATAAGATGTCAGCTATGAAGTTCTTCCTGTCCTAAGCACACAATGTTAGTCTTGGCTACAGCACTAACAGTTTGTGCAAAAAAACCCTGACATCTTGCCCTCTGTCTGGTGAGTTGCATGACAATTCTGGTGTTTTCCAAACATCCTCAGATGCTTCCAATGGCACTTTTCTGGACCCAAGTATTGATAAAGTTCCTCTTTGAGATAAAGCTGCAGAGGTTTACAGAATTGTAAGATCTTTGCTTTCAGTGCAGCATGGAGATAATGCAAAATTGATCAATTCACTTGGAGCTGCATTGTTTGGGATCACCTTTAGCTACTCTCTACTGCTGTAAAATTCTGCACCCTCTAGTTTGCTCACAGGATCTTCAGACAGTTTTGTAAACTATGTATGAGGTGCTGTTAATTCGGTTGAAAGGGTGTTATCTGGGTACTGCATCAAGTATTGTAGCCTACTTCTTTAACTTCAAAACAAGTTTCAGTTAATGTTTAGTGGTAGGATAAATTCTGTAATGCAACACAGGGTTATACAACAAAATCAAAGTTTTAGTACCTTAATGCTACACACACATAGTATATAAAATATACATAAAGTAAAAGCTGAAGTCCCTCCACCACCAGAGGTGGCAGCTCAAAACCCCATGTCATCTTTTTTAATGCCACCGAGTTACAGATATATGTAATTTTTAATATGTATCAGCAATACAGCTGAAAAAATTTAAAGAAGCTACAGATCATGGCATCTGCATACTGCTGTTGAATGTACTGATGTGACCAGTTTTAGTAAATGTCTTCTATTTTCCATACTAACAATTACATTATGTAAATATTCAACAAATATTGCACAAAAGTTTTACTGCAAAGATAATATAATGTACACATTCATGGCATACACTAAAAATCTTGCTCAGATGTTGTGCAGGGTCTACCAGATATTACAATATATATTTTTTATATGTTCAATCTTCCTAATAAAATGTATTATTGATGCCATTATTCCCTGGTCAAAGAGGAAATTCTCTTGCAGTTTGAACTTAACATGCCAAGCCTAAGTTGAAAGCAGCAATCAGAGAAACATGCATGCCACCTCAGAATTAGTCCTAAACACATACAGTAACCTAGACTGGCCAGCTGGTCTATAACAGGGCATAGTCAAATCATTAGCAGATCCACACTTATGCCCTGTTCTGCTGATATTATCATAAGGTAATAGAAAAGTAAAAAACAAATAACTGTGGGTGATATAATTATGCACAGTAAGATATAACTGTGACTGGATGTACTGGTGTACATTGCAGTCATCTGAGCAGTTTATATGTGCTACAGCAACATGCTGGGTCAAGTTTAGATAATATCATTTGACAGACACAAAGGAAAAATGTTCAATACATTGACAAGTTTGAAAGGGGGGACAACTGATTAAGTATTTGATGAAAAGAGTGTAACCCTTCCTTAACACAGTTAAAGGTGATACACATCATAGGTACTTTTCAATGAGGAGAACAGGTGAAAGACCACAACGCCTGCTTAGATAAGTCAGAACATATAGCCGGCATTTATTTCACAATAACAGCGAACAAAGTACACCTCTTATTCTTTTAGTCTAGTTTGTATTAGTTTGTTTCCTTTTTTTTCCTTTTTTATACTGTCCTTTCAGTTGGGAAACTTAGTTTCCTCTTCACTCATTTTTTTTTTCAACCCTTTCAACCGACTCAGGTTGAAGAAAAAAAAAAAAAAAATATTGGAATCAGAGCTCTGACAAAATAAACTAAATCAAATGAAAAAAAAAGTTCACGTAGTGTGTTTTCTTTCTTTAATTGAGTGTGGTGAAATTTCAGGGCTTAGCCATGCAGAACATTTCTGCAGGATACAGGAATAGAAATGGGACATCCTGACCTTTCACAGACCCTCACAAAAATATGCTCATTAGGGTCACAAGAGTGCAAGGGTGGTAAGTGTGACAGGATCTATCTTTTCTAAGTGGAAATACTAATTTCCCTTCTTCATTTCTACTTTTCCTTCTTTCAAAGTCCTGAATGTTTAGTTGTTCCGCAATGCAGTCTGTGTCTGTAACAATAATAACCTGTCATCATCAGCTCAGCATTAGCCACAAACTGCCGTCTATGTCATTTACACATCTAGATTTATTTTTTTTTTTGCCATCACACATTGTGCTGAATGACACATTTGGAAGGGACTCTCAAATGACACTAGAAAATGACACAATAGGTGAGTTTTTATGCATTACAGGTCATTATACAAGTGGCCTGAGAGACACTCAGACACCATTAACAGAGATGAGAGACCAATGGCACCACTTTCTGTAGGAAGTAATGAGAAAAACTGACGAGTGCATGTTTGGGGCTGTTGGTTTAGATGTTGCATGTCTGGGAATTACTCCAAGGCTGCACTCTGAACTGCAGCACTGAATTCATTTATGATGCACTCCCCAGAAGCAATTTATTGAAAAATGTGCTTCTCGGCTCCTCAGCTTCCACTTAGGTTGACTTGCATAATGTGCTACATTGTACCAGGAGGGTCATTGCATATGCAATGCATTGACTCACAGAAATAGACATGGACTCACAGCTCAACAGAATATTGGTGTCGAGAAAAACACTGTCAAAATAACTAAATATCTGAATGATTCCTAAATGAAATGATGATTTTAGTCAACACTGAAACAAAAAAATCAAACCCATGAGCCTAAGTATATTTGATCGCAGGGTTGAGTGAGACATTT
Source organism: Acanthurus leucopareius (assembly GCA_029814765.1). NCBI lineage: Eukaryota > Metazoa > Chordata > Actinopteri > Acanthuriformes > Acanthuridae > Acanthurus > Acanthurus leucopareius. The sequence goes on along the minus strand of JAQMCX010000058.1, from coordinate 2,546,286 downwards.
CTGTAATATAAACAAATCCTACTCCTTCTTATGATTGGATCAGGATCAGATCATTTCAAGCATGATAGCTCAAACCAATTAACAACATCATAACTTGCAGACACTGTTGGTTATTGTTTTAATGGTTTGTAATCTAATGTTTAATGTGTAGAAAAAAGGGGATGTTTTGTATTTACTTTGCCTAACTATGTAACAGTCCATCTTCTCCCATCATTTCAAAAAAATGTTGATGTGTTACTGAATCCAGAAGGGATGACCAAATAATTATAATGACTACAGAGAGTGTTAAATTTAGTTTTTTAAACCCCTACTCTCACAAACTGATACACATTTTTGAACTCTGGTTTAGAAAAGATGGTTCTGCTTTGCAGAGGAGACAGGCAGGAGGTGAGGATACCTGTTTCTTTGTTCATGAGTCTTTCTAAGTCGATACAAACCAGGGGGCTAATTGTTTTGGGGGGTTTTTTTTAGCTTTTTTTTCCATGAAGAAGAATTCAGCCTCAGCTGGAAACAAGAATAGGCTGCTGAAGACAGCTACCAAAATGACCATAGTTTCTGAGACAGACATAGAGAAGATGGAAACATGTAAGTAGGTTGATGATACCATATAGGGAATGATTAGGGTATGAGGAGGTGGCTTACTGAAAAGAGATTTGTGTTTTCTGGGCAACCCCCTGAGATCTAAGTGGACATAATAGACTACAGAGAATCACATGGGAGCAGAGACTGGGGCTGAGATCCCAGGTGGAACTGATAGAAACTGAGCAGGAAACTTCAGACAGAGAGCCTAAGGGCTAGACAGGGGTGGAACTTAAGGCCTTGGGAGAATGGTCAAGTGGCGGGGCACAGAGAGAGGAATAGACCTCAGGTGGCTGGTCTGGGGTCAGTGTTCCCTCTAAGCTGCCCGCTTGTGCAATCACACACTGTTCCCACGTTCTCTGCGCACAGAAAATCCATGCAGCGCATAAAATAAAATCCAACCTGAACTGTAAATAAAATAAACACACAACAATTTATTCTGTACCATTTTGCAATGCAACTCAGTGAGTGACAGGTGACAACATGCGGTAACTACAGATAAAACAATGACTAACACTGTCCAGCCAATGATATGATGCGGTTCACACGTATTTACTTTATGTATTTACACAGCCAATCAATGTCATCGACAGCACTTTATGAGTACGTGCCACTGTTTTGCAGGTTAGCATATAGCTAACAGTGTGGTGGAGTTAAGAGAGGTAAATGCTGCTATCCCCTTATTATAGCGAAACAAACGGGCAGTGGCACATCCTCTCACCAAGCCAAAATAAAAAAGAAATGTGGTTCTTTTAAGATGGAATGGCTGTCGGAGAATGTGGGAACAGAAGAACAAGAGGTGAAACTGGGTGAGATTTTTTGTTTTTTGAGTGAGAAAGGGCTGCTCTGCAAAACATGCTGCAAAGATAACGTAGCAAGCGAGTTTTTGGAGTGAAAAGTGGGGACTGAATGGAAGTTGGACTACCTCAAGCATCACATTCAGCAGAAAAGTCATTTGAACGCTGTTGGAATTGTACGAAGATGCAAGATGGGAATGGGGATCGGTAAATTATTGCAGGAGAGCACAAAAGATCGAGAGAAGAGGAACAAGCTGTCACACAAAAAGAAATCCAACGTCGAGCAAGTTAAAGTTCTCATCGAAAATATTCTACTCACCATCAAAGTGAATGCATCAATACTGTCTGTTCAACAAATCCACGATCAAATGGCAAAGTATGTGAGTATACCAGAAAAACCACTAGTTTTATTCAAGATTATTATTACTACTTCCTCTTCTACTTCTTCCAATCTGCCGTTAATTGTCTGCGACAAAACTGTCATCAACAGAAAACATAAAAAAAGCACCCACGTTGGGGTGTGGCCACCATTGGAAAGTGACCAATCATAACAGTGCTGGGGCCTGCCTTGGGTTGTGCCCCAAACTTTCAAAAGTCTGTGACTTGAACACATAGAACTGAGCATTGCAGGCACAGGGGAGAGAGACAGATAGAGCCACGGCAATCCAGTGCTTGTGGGTGTGCTGTAGGGTTTAATATTCACATAAGATGAAATTTTTTTTTAATTCTTGCTGTGTATTTTTACTCTCTCATACCTGCCTGCACCTCTTTTGGTTGATGAATTTGTGCGCAAGGGATAAAAAAGTACATGCGGCAGTTAACATCTGTTCAAGTGATATAAAATAATTTACTCATGCATATGTTTTATCCCTCACTTGACATATGACATAAATGTAATTCCATAAGGGAAGGTGTTTGTCCTGCTCCTGTGTCAGCAACTAATATGTAAGTAAAACAGTAGTGGTGCATTTGAATATAATTTATTTCTGCATTTTTACTTATCAATCTTTAAAAATATTATGAAGTAATGAACTCACTCAGCAAACACTGTGTTAGGCTTTACACAAATTCCCATTATTCATCTGTTGAATGAAAGAAGGAGAAGCTGTTCAAAGCATGTTTGCTGCCCTCTGCTTTACATTTCTGTGATGTCACAAAGTCTGTGATATGTTACTAAAGTGTATTGGCTATTATCACCACTGACCACTGTCACCATATTAACCAGTGTGGAAATCTTTAAAATTATAATATTAAGGAACATTAGAAAAGATGATTTACTTCCTCTTTATTGTGAATGAGTCTAAGCATTTTGCACATCTTTAGCCTATTTTCTTTGGCTATGATTGGTGCATTGGAATACAGTGCTAGATTTGACTGGGACAGATAAGGCCCATTTACAGTATATCAACATCAGCACCGCAGCAGGCAGGCAGGGGAATTGACTGTGCCTTTGATGGACTGGCAGAGGTCTCAAATAACCACAGCCTCCAGTGTCCCCATAGTCTCACTGATGTATCCCTTGCCTGCTATCAGCCCCTGAATTCTCTTTACATTCCTCAAAGTCCTAGGAGTGACAAGGAAGTGTTGGGTAATTGATAGCAAGAGTAATTAAAAGAGCTGATTAGCGTGACAGAAGCAGGATACTTGGGGAAAAAAACAAGAATCTCTCTAAAGACAGAAAAGGGGGCAAGGAAAATGAATAGTAAGGTTGAAAAGAAATAGTGCAGATATCACATCAGATCAGCCTTAAAGTAACAGAAGAAGATTTTTTTGGCCTCAGTCACTTAAACTGGGGCAGATTCTCAAGGGAAGCACTGCCACACAAGTCCCAGAAACACTTTACAGAGCCAAGGAGATGTAGTTTTTTTAGGTAAAGCCAATAACAAGACTTCCACCCTGTCATACATAAATAATTGCTACATCTTTTTTTCAGTTGACTACATTATTCATACTTTGACTAAATAAATATTTTTCATAGAATTGGTTTTTGACAATTCAGTCTAAAAATATTGTAAAGACTAAATATAGACTGACTAATATAGTATGTTTATTTCTGGGAGTGACCATACTGCCTAGCTGGACATGCCAACCAGTAAGCCCTGCATCAAGACTTGCCTTTACTCTGCCTCTGATCAACTATATCTTTCAAGGCTTTAGCTATGATGCTAACCCTAGCTATGAATATGTCAGGCCTGAAAGAAAACACATCAGCCATGACAGCTTACATCTTTGTTTCTGTTGAGAAGCTCCACAAGCTAGAATGCCCCTGTTTACATATGGTCTTGTTTAAATATAAAAACACAAATTCATATTACAAAATTGATGGGAACATATGGTTATCTGCCTTGTTCCCCTTGTCAGGGGTTTTGGTGTGTGATTGTTGTTACTGTTGTAGAGTGACAATGGTTGAGGAGAGAAGCTTCTGGAGACCTACCAAAGCATTTATTGCAGTGGGTGGGTGCCAGTGCCTCCCTGCCTCTACACAAACTGAGGAAGTGTGAGCCCATACTTCACCTCAAAACTAATATAAGCTTGCCTAAGATAGGAACCTTGTCATGAGGTCTTTACCTTCGGCAGCCGTGACCAACATGTGAACGCCACTCACTAGTGCTCTGGTAGGTTGTAGTCTCTTCTATCTTTTTCTGAACAATTGCTGCATGCCCTATTTGCTAGAGGAGATGGGATAGGGTGGTTGGATGGTTGACATTGGGATTCAATCATTAAGTAAAGAATTTTCCTGATTATTCAGTTGCTTCAAAGTTTGACAACAATTTGACGTGCATAACTGATGCTGGAGGATGCAGCATTGAAGCTCATGGACCTGTTCCAGACAGGCTCTACCCAAGGTAGCATTGTTCTTAACACAGAATGACCTTGATCACTGCTCCTATCCTATGAGTAACTAATAGTCAGAGCATGGAGATTCCACGGTTGAGGTCAAGCATACTGCTCTGACTAGGAGTTACATTTTTCTTAAAGGTTCCATATTATGCCCCTTTTAGACAGTGGTAATACATCTTAGAGGTCAATATAAGCATGCCTCTGAAGATTCTTGCTTAAAACACCACTCAAATCATATGGAAAGGCACGCCCATATACTCTCTGTTTCAGCCTTCTTCTGAATGTGCTGCTTCTGTACCTATAACTTTAAATGCAAATGAGCTATGGCTGATCACGCCTGTTTCAGGAGGTACATATGACTTTGGCCACAACCCTTATCTTCCAGTAAGCGCTTAGTGTGTGAATCTGTGGCTCCAGAGTGGTGGTAACATGTAGCGATGCTTTACTTTTTGGAAAAAATTATTCAGAGAGGGAGAAAAAAAGTAAGTCTGTGGAGCAGGAGGATTTGGTAGTTTGGGAAAATTTGAGCACCTCTCAGTCTGCAGACATCAATGAAATTCACAGTTGCTTGGACATGATGAAGGAAAGTTTCCACTAGCTATTCTTGTAAAGAGCTGACTGTCAATGAAGGACATGGGTTGTGTAACAACCAGGTTTCATGTCAAGGAGATGACATGGAAGATGATAATGAGTCAGAGAATGTATCAATTGCTGAGAATTCTAGTCGGTTTATGGATCTTTATTCTTTGGAGGAAACTGATCTATTCTTGGACGAAACTTTCAAAAGATCAGTAAAAGAGAGTGATTACTTCAGTGACACTGATAAATTCATTAGATCTGTAAATGTACTGAAAAGACAGGTTGGTTTTGATCTACTTGATGAAAAAAAATGTTTCCGTCTCAAGAAGCACATTACTACTCTGAGAAGAAGTAGTGGTAAGACTGCTAGAAGAACAAGAACGTAAAACGATCATGCATCACAGGATGTTTCTCTCTTGCCACTGTTTTCTGCTTTTTTCTGCATACCTGTCTCTCTTTTATGACTTTTCTATGAGGAGCCTCGAGATAGGGTCTCTAAACATAAATGGTGGGAGGGATAGGCAGAAGAAGACACTAATTTCAGACGTCTCAAACCATAAAAACATCCATGTGTTGTTTTTACTAGAAACGCATATACATCTGATGAAACAGATTGGGGTTTATGGTGGAAGGGATCTTACAACCTCAGTCATGGACCAAATTTCAGTGCAGGGGTAGCTGTCCTTTTTAAAGTAAATACGAATGAAACTATTTTAACCTGTACTGTAAAGGGTAGATTGCTAATTGTTTGGGCAAGAATAGAAGACTCTGTCTTCTGTTTTGTTAATATTTATGCTCCACACAATGGAGTAGACAGAGCAGGTTTTTACACCCTTCTAAAAAATAAGTTATCAAACTACCATCAAGATCATATCATTATTGGTGGCAATATCAACTGCACTTAAGATTTTAATGTTGATAGGTGAGGAACCACACCCACAATCATCCCAGACCCTTAACACTGCTAAACTTCACTTTGACCTGTTGGACACTTTTAGGGTAAAACATCCACAATCCAGAGAGTACACATGGGTCAGGGTTTGTAATAACCAATTGAGTGCAGCTAGACTACACAGAATTTATATTTTAAATTCTCTCCGTCCTAGACTCCTTAAATGCAATATTAGTCCAGTTGGATTTACAGACCACCACCTAGTGATAGCTCAAACACCAGACACCACCACTGGTCCCCTGCTGCAGTAGAAAAGGATGGAGTTGAGCTCACTCCTGCATGAGAGGGTTAAAGGAGCTCTGGTCAGATCTTGCTTCCTTCAACTTAAAAACATAGATGCCCCGAGCTCTTTTTTCTTCAACCTTGAGAGATCGATAGTGGAAAGGAAATTGATGACAAGTTTAATGCTACTAGGGGGGAGAATAACCACCAATCGAGCCGAGATGAGGGCTCACGCAATGGACTTTTATAATTACCTATTTCCGGCAGAATCTTGCAACATGGAGCGCCATGGGGAGCTCCTGGAGGGTCTTCCCCAGCTCAGCCTTGGAGAAAAAGCTGCTCTTGATAGAGAGCTGTCTATGGAGGAGTTAAGTGCTGTGGTCAACCAGATGGCATCAGGGCGAGCACCAGGGATCGATGGATTATCCATTGACTTTTTCAAACGGTTTTGGAATACTCTCAAACACGATTTATACGGCGTCTTAATGGAGCATAGCAGAACGGAATCCCTTCCAGTGTCATGTCAAAGAGCAATACTCTCCTTGTTGCCCAAAAAAGGCGATTTGGCTTTATTAAAGAATTGGAGGCCAGTTGCTTTGCTTTGTTCAGACTATAAGATACTGTACAGAGCTTTATCAAATAGACTCAAGGAAGTGGAACATTGTCCATGCAGACCAGAGTTACTGTGTTGAGGACAGGACAATTATGGATAGTATTTTTCTTATCGGAGATGTTTCTGATGTGTGTAAATATTATAATGTAAATAAGCGTATTGTCTTTGGATCAGGAAAAAGCCTTTGATAGGGTTGATCACTCTTATTTGTTTTATTTATTTTTGTTTACAATTTTAGCCTCAAAATAGGTTTTAAAAAAATCTAGAGTACTCATCATGAGGACTGGAAAATCTTAAAAACATATGACAGGTGACAAATTAAAGAAAAAATAATAAACATGTGAGCAAAAACAGTTTTCACACTACACTGCATTAGAGAATTAAGCTATTGACATAGCTTTTCAGTTCCAGACGATTTTCTAACAAGACAGTTAGAGGAAAAGATCTGAATAACTTTGAAAGAAGATTTGTCAGTGGCACACAGATAGTCAGAGCCTTAGTCACACAGACTGCTAATGTATCAATAGGAGCAGTAACTAAACTAACATTTAGATCAATGCGAAAGCCATAGTAAAAAGTTATTTGTAAATTTTGTTAGAAATTGTGGATGAAAGCGCATATTTGATGACCTCAGTGCTTGTGCATTGGTACAACATGTACGTAATATAAATCAGAATTGGAAGTCTCCCTCTAGTGACTGACAGTGTCAATGCAAGACATAATCAGAATTCAGCAACAAGTAAATACAGACGTGATCCTAGGTTTGGAGTTCATAATCCCTACATTAGATATCCGACTGTATATTTGAGAGTTTAGGGGGGGCAAAACCTTTTGGCATTGGTTCAGGCTCGGCAGGTTAATTTGAAGTTGTTGTTAAAAGTAGTAGTTGTTAAAAGTTCAGTCAAAGTTTAAACCTTGAAATGAGCAGAGGCCCTATATAGTCTTCCTCTTGAATATGTACACCCGACAATCCTGCTCCTCTCACTTCTACTTGTTGTCAATGATGCACAAAGTGCTTTACAACAAGAAAAAATATGAAAAAAAATCAAAACAAGACATAAAACAAGACAAAATAATTGATAGTGTTATAGCAGTAACAATTAGTTGGGACTAAGGAATCAGATAAAAACTAGTTTTAAGAACACATAGAAAAAAAGAAAATTGAGTTTGCCTACCTTAGATCCCCAAGTAGACACTAGCCCTTCTACAGTCTTAGGGTTTGTTGATCATTTATTATCTAGGTCTTCATTTCAAAATTGATTTTTTTTTTTTTAATGTGGCTAAAGAGGAAATCTGCAGTGATTGAAATTTAGCGAATCTGTTACAGATATACGTCAGATGGATGACAAAGACAGCTAAACCAGATCCCTTATTCATCAAGTAATAACTGGCCTGATATACACATTATGATGCAGCAAAAATGAAGGAATGCAACACTTTTTAAAAACAAAATAGAAGAAGATTGCTGCCCACCCAGAAGTTGTTTGTGTGTGTGTGTGTGTGTGTGTGTGTGTGTGTGTGTGTGTGTGTGTGTGTGTGTGTGTGTGTGAGACTGTGTGACCAGATCATTCACTGTCCCTCAGGCAGTGGAAAGCTAGTACATACTTGGCAGCAAGATTCACACATATCCCTATGCTCAAGGTGACATATACAAGTGAAAAAAGGTGAAGAAAATGTGAAAGATATATGCTTGTAAAAACTTGTAAAAAATGACACCCATGGCTTCACAAACAAAGGTCCTCTCTTTCAAGATCTTCTCACTAACTATAAGTTTGACTTTCTACGCTTGGCTGAAACATGGCAACAACCAAATGTCCTCTCCACGCTGAATCAATCCACACCAGCTGGATTTGTGTGCATCTGTCAGTCCCATCTCTCCAGCCAAGGAGAAAGTCTTGTGATCGATTATAGCAAGACTTGGAGTCTCGCCCATTGCTGTATCTACCTCTGTCTGATTTGAGTCTACTGTCGCACAACTCAATGGACTACTTTTGTGATCGTGACTACTGTTTATCATCCTCATGAGCAGAATAATGACTTAATGAATGAATTTGGTTCTTTTCATCCATGGACACTCTCCCCTAACATAATTCTGCTGGGTGATTTTAATGTAGACATGGACAATACTAGCAATACACTCACTTAAGACTTAATATCTTGTCTGGACAGTTTTAATTTTCACAACATATTGACTTTCTGACTCACTGCAAGGATGATATTTTGGATTTAATATGTTGCTCTGGTGTAGCGCCCTCTGATTGCTCTGCAACTGATCTCTCTAATTCAGACCATTTATTAATGTCTTTTATTGTAAGCATAATGTGATCTAAAACTAATGCACCTTGTGTCATCACATTTTGAAAAAATATAGTTGCATATAGTTGCTTAGCTCCATACTCACCTATCCACAACTGTGTGAACAACTCCAGTCTGGTTTCCACCCTCTCCATAGCACAGAGACAGCCTTAGTAAAAATCACTAATGATCTAATGGCAGCAGATTCTGGTCTTTTAACCATTCTCATCCTTCTTAATCTGAGTGTAGACTTTGACACCATCTCCTACAATATTCTCATCAACAGGCTAACCTATGTTGGAATCACAATTATACCCCCTCAATGGTTTAAATCATATCTCATTGGCTGCACTTAGTTCATTCAACTCCAATCTCAATCTCCCACCCTTTTCCAGTTACTGCCGATGTTCCCCAGGTTTCTGTCTTGAGGCCCCTTCTTTTCATTATTTAGATAACTCCTCTTGGTCATATCTTTCATAAATTTAACATTCATTTTTATTGTTATGCTGATTACACCGAGCCCTACCTTTTCACCAAACCTAACTCTGCCCTCCGGCCAACTTCCCTCTGTGATTGTTTACAGGAAATCAAATCTTGGTTCTTTGACGACTTTCTCATACTCAACAGTGATGAATCTGAAGTTTTACTTATTGGCACCAGATTCACCTTACCCAGATTTGATAGTTTTTCCCCCACTACTGATCATTCTTCAGTCTCCCCCTCCCCCCAGGTTAAGAGTCTGGGTGTCATTCTCCTTTCCACCCTTTCTTTTTGTGCTCACATCAATAATGTTACCCGGTTATGTTACCCCTATTTCTATCTGCACTACATTAATCGCCGTCGCCCGCCCCTCACACCAAACACCACAGCTCTTCTCATCCACTCCCTGGTTCTCCCGACCCATCCACTAATCACATTGCCAATGTTCTTCATCAACTTAACTGGCTCCTGGTTCACTACTGTATTGATTTTAAGATTCAGCTTCTCACTTTTAAAGCCATCCACTCCACTTTACATTTCCGAACCCCTTCACATTAATACACCCCCATGCTAAGATCTTCTTCCTCAATTTACCTCACTGTTCCCTCTGCCCGTTTTTCTACCAATGGATCTAGAGACCTAAGCTGATCTGCATTTAAAAAACACAACACAAGAACATGATGAAGTTTGCATGGCTAAAAATCCAACTACCAGTGTGTCAAGTAGACTGACTACCATTGCCAAAATGTTTGGGGGCATGAATCATCATGAGTCAGATTTAAAACAGCACTGCAAAATAAACCAGACTATGTAATCCATTTACTTTTTTTTTTTTTTTTTTTTTTTTTAACAAATTAGGTTTCTAGTGATGAATATTTAAGTTGGGGAGGGGGTAAAATACTGTTTTTGAAATGAACATTGCCAATAATCATATTTTTCTTAATATATAAATTACTCTTCAAATAGGCCTTGTGTGCATTAGCACAGAGGGGATTTTGAGAATTTATCTGCAAGTTAAATCAACATGCTGATGTATTGCCATTAGGCTTAAGTTATTAACACGTGTTTGAAGTGACCAGGCCGTAGTCGGATATTTGGATTTGTTGGTCATACCACAGCAGATTTATGTCTTGTGTCAACTGGATTACTCTGAAGATAAGGAACTAAAACACAAATAAGGTTAAAATAAGATTAGGCAATAAGATCATGTTATTCATCCCTAGTAGCATGTCAGGTCAACACAACGGGTACTCAAAAACATATGCCACAATGTAGCATGATATACTTGAGAACAATTAGCCTAAAACCCTTTATGTTTGGTTTTCAATAAAAGTCTGTACAACTCAAAACTTCCATGTTTTTTTTAACATGTAGTAATGCAGTACTGACTGTTTTTGAAGTTCCCCTAGATGTATTCAGGAACACATTTTTTGGTTGAACTCCTTTACCTGTAAAGGATGACTTCGTAGTTCTGCAGTGGACTGCCCAGGTGAGACAAAATGTAATGGCTGCTCTGCTGTCTTTGCCTGTAGAAAAAGCAGGATGGAAATGATTTCTGATGTAAATGTGAACACTACTGAGAGCTAGAGGTAATATTCAGTTTGAGGTCCACCAAGCCTTGTCTTCACACCTTGATGTTGACCTTACGACCGCACATTAAAAATCATTTGGCAGCATCTCTGACCTTAAGCAAGATGCATGGGCATGGACACACACCAATAGCTTAACTACAACAGAGGAATTTTCACCACAAGTAGGGCTAAGATGGTAGAGCTAAGGCAGACCCTCATGTACTGGCTGCGCAGCAGCTGAAGTTGTGCTCTCAAACACCAGATAAAAGTGCAGGGGGCCAGGGAGTAGGCAAATAGGTTGTATTGTTTTGTTTTTATCTCCTGAAAAAGCTCACTGGATCTTTTTGCAGTTCATTGTACTTAACGTTAACTAAATACCGCTCTTCACTTGTTGTCTGTGTAATAGATACACACAGAACACATCATAGGCATCCATATGGGCCTACCTTTTCCTTTGGTATTGTGTTGAACGTGTCCTCTGAATTGTGTGAAGCAGTTCTTCTTTATTCATACACCTTCAGATATGCTTGCACTTCTCTGCTCTGATTTGGTTGCAACACCTAATCATAATAATTATGGTTACTAAAACAATCGCAATATGTCAATGTGGCTCCATAGTTGTTGTCAGACAGAAGTAATTTCCCCTCGCAGATTTTTTGACCATTAGATGAATGTTCTGTATGACTGTGTGTCATCTGTTTACAAATTTTGGTTTGCTTGACACAGGACAGTGTGAACACTTACCAGACCAAAACTAAAATGAAACGATGCATCATTTTTGTCCTTTGGTCTGATCAAAGTCTGGACTTGCAGGTGTGAAAGCACCCTAAAACTGAAAAACAAATTCACCTATCTCTTCCCACAGTTTTTGGTTGATTGCTACAGGGCATCTTCAGACTGTCCTACACAGATTTTTTATTCATTGAAAAATGAACCCACAGTGCATCAAAATGTTTAACTGTGAACATATATTTGCAAATTCTTGCTGAACAAATCTTAAAGATTAATTTTACTGTCATGGTATATTATGTGTGTAAAATTTCAGAATATAATCTAAAAAAAAAATTTGATAGTATTTTGATATCTGTCATCATGTGATCTATTGTTGTCTATGAGAAAATGGCATCTTTAAGCATCAGTTTTTCACTTATGTAGCAAAACAATCTCTTTAAAACAAATGATCAGCATTTCTATGCTCTCTAGATTAAGTGTGTAAATTATTAGAATTTTGTCTTGATTACTAAATTTTTGACATCAGTTTGAAATCTGTCTTTCCATGTATAGACATCTGATATCCTGCCCCCTTGTAGTTAGCTCAGTCATAGTGAGATGCCATCCATTGTAACCCACTTGGCATGTAGCTCACTGGGGTGGTGGATTTTCCCTTGGTGTCTGAGGTTGTTAGTGCAAGCCTTATATGATGCAGAATTCACATTCTAATGTGTAATTGTTCATTGTCTGCCAACTTATCTGCTGCCTGCTGCTAAAAATGCACAGCCTTTTAAATCAAAATTCTTTTTTAATGTAAAAAAAATACAAGATGACTGCTTACATAGCCCCAAACCATTCAGTTTTAATCAATGATATTGCAACACCATACTCTATCATGTGAGGTAGCTATCAACAGCATAGCATGTCTGTTTATTATTTGGTATTTGACACCTCAAACCTTGCTCTATTTCCCCAAACTACCATGGTTACAGTTACACAGGTTGAGAATCAGTACCCTTTGAGGGCTACTTGTTTTTATCCTTTTGCCCTCTGTGAGGGTAAATCACTAAAGTTTGTTTCTGTTCTTCACCGGGAGTTGAAAAAAATTATCTTTGCTTGGTTTTAGAGCCCACTCCTAGAGCTTGAGAGGATTGTTTGCCTGCTTCAGTAATGGTGATGAAGATGTTACAAGGAGGTGAGTAAATGGTGACTGCATCAGTTCTTCTGATTGTAAAAGGTAAGAATAAAACTACGTAAGTACAGACTCCTTGATGCCAATCCAGTTTTCAAGACAGTTGATTAAAATGGCATGGTCTACTCTGTTAAAAGCTGCACTGGAATTCTTAAGTATTAAAAGTACACTCTTTCCTTTGTCAGCAGCTAAACAGAGGTTTAACCTAGAAGGGGGGCAGTCTCTCTGCTATGTAGTACTCCAAAATCTGTTTGGAACTTCTTAAAGATGTCATCGTGACACATAAATGCTAAAAGCTAGGTTGAAACCACTTTTCCATAAAATGTTAATAAAAACAGAATTTTGGAAAAGCGTGTAAAATTGTTGAGAGCAGAGGGATTTAGGTTGGGTTTCTTTAATATCGGTTAGACAACTGCATGTTTAAAAATAGGGGAAAAATTGCCATTTGAGAGTGGAATGTTAGTAGTCATTAAAATACCAGGCCCACTGTTAATCTGTTGCCATGTCTTTAACTTAATTCATTTAAGGAATATTGGCACATCCAGCTGTCTTAGAGGTAGGTGCCTTAGAGGAAAATACATCCTTGTATCAGAATTGAGTCCTCAGCAAGAAGAAGTTCTTGCACTCTGCTCTTGCTCAGCATTATCATTTATTAAACACTAACATTAGGTTCTACTGGACCTTTATCATGGGAGTTTCAAACAATCTTTTTAAAAATGGTCCCAAGTAGAGATCACTCCATCCAAGGTGGGTGCACAGGTGTCACCAGGAAGCTATGTCTGACTATGGCAAAACTAAGAATATGTGTTGATATTGTATTTTGGTAACATTTGATGTAAACACCCTTGATACAAGCCTTCCTCACTAGGGGGTGGACTGTCATCATAAGCACATTATTTGTAAATAAGCTTCAAAACAACCATATATCCACCCAATAAATTAATCAAAAAACGACAGAACAAGTCAATGGATGTTCATGGGCAGTACCATTGCACCAAGCTCTGCCAAATTATATGCCAGTATATTTAAGGAGAATTCATGCATAATAAACTAATCTGGTAATAAAATAATGAAAGGGCATCAATTCATTTATGACAATGTTTTCTTGTTTGAGGGGGACACAGATGAATTGCAATAGTTTACAACACTTCTGAATGAGAAAGACTCCTGAATGAATATTTACCTTTCAAACATTATCCCCAAAAGGGCTGAATGATGAGGTTCTATGGCGTGTCATGCTTTAAGTAGAATTAGGTCATTCCTATTTGGTTTGGTAGGGTCATTAACATACAAATATCTCACATGACTATAGAGTATTAAATGATTTGTTAAAGCTGAAAGTCAGTGTTTTAATTCAATATATTAGATGGTTTGTAGAAAAATGTAAACCCGGCAGTTGGTTGATGTATTCACTTACTCTTGTTCTAGTCTTTACAGTTTTGCACTTTTTTGTCTTATTATGATCAGTTTTTGTAGACAAAACTACATGTCAGACAACGCACTTTTATAAACAAATACTACTGACTTGCACTGCTGTCACACCAGGTGCACCCAATAGACACATCCCAAAATTATAATGCCAAAAAAAACAAAAAACAAAAGAGGTAAAAAAGAAATAAAGAAGAAAGAACAACACCCACATCCACAGGGAGAAATTTGAAAGACCCATCAACGATATAGTTGGTATGTATAACAACGTCAATACACCCCAGTACAAACAACTGCAGGCCACAATTCTCAATTTCCTTTTGACTAGAGGACCAGAATGCTACAATCAGTGGACATGACCACATTAAATGTAAATAAAGGCCAGTCTGTTTTTTTGCACTTCTGACACTCTTGCAGAACAACTTCTACAACTTTGAAAAGAAAACATTCATCCTGTCCTCTAATCCTGAATTTTCTGATTGGTATAACCATCTGTATTGTAGCAGACACAAACTCAGCATTAGTAACATACCTCAATTAGGTCACCTTTGGGACATTCAGTTCATGTTCCGCCAAAGGGATATCCTTCCATTTGAAAACCACAAAACTACAACCTTGATGCTAAACAGCATAGGTGAGTTGCTATTTTCAATGGAATACCAGTTTTTAACACATCCAGTGGATTAATGGTAAAGGCCTGGTGAGATTACCAGGACCAAATGTATACACAAAGCTCCCACACAATGAAAATGGGACCATTTCTGACAGTTTGGAGATCATCAGACTTTGTCTTTAAATAATATTGACTGTTAACTCCACTGACTAAGGGAAATATCAAAAGAGCAGTAAACAATCCCAAAGCATGAAGTTATCTTTTCTTTTGTTTCACACACACTTACACACATCCACACACACACACACTTATACACATCCACACGCAAACACACCGCACACACATACACACACACACACACACATGCTCTGATGAGCTAAACTTTGTAATTTTCCAATCTTACTCTTTACACTGTGTATGCGTCATTATCTTAACTATTTCCTACTTTAGTTCAAAAGCTTTATAATTGTTTTTCTCTTTAAGTTTTTGCTAGTTTTATTGATTTTCAAAGTGTGTCGCAGTTGTGCTCATGATTAAATTTGTAGCCAAGTCTAATTTTAAGTTGTTCTGAGCAAGAATTTTAATACCTATTTTTTCCCAATTTTTAGCATTAATTTAACTTCACCATCACGGTTTTGTTGAAGACTTGTTAGAGTTTTTGCCAGCGTCAAGATTTGTATTTATCTAATAAACCGACACCAACCAGCACTTCCTCATCAATCCGATAGAGTGGAATACAGTGTTCATTCTTACACAGCTCAAACAAACCATTTTCTTCACCATCTTTGACTGGGTAGATGTTGAAACAATAGGTCGCTCACAATAATTTTGATATTAATACCATTTCAAAATTTTACACTTTAGTTATGAATTAACTGTAATAATTTTGATAATACCTCCTCCTCCTAATTCTGCACCTTTGTTTAGAATTAACCATAAGCATATGGTATGCTGGACTGCAGGGCAACACTGTCCTGTGCCCTCTGCCTACCCTCCACGCTCCTCTGCTTTTCCTCCAATTTTACAGCTATCCCCACTCCACCTCATACTTGCAGAATTGCCTGTCTTACTCCTCCCTGTTACTTTCTATTTATTTTTTTTTTATTTTTTCTATTCATCATTCATCTATCTATGAATTCATTTGTTAATTTTCTCTTCTTCCCCTTTGTCCTCCATCAGCTATGTCCTACCTCTTTCTAGTTTCCCCCCGATTCACTGTGGTGTAACACTGCCCTCTCTGGCTGGCAACAGGAAACTCCATGTAAGAAAGTCAGATTGCCCAGTATCCAAGGAGGGCGGGTGATGGTCACGAGCACGCACTAAAAGGATAAAAATTTTGGCTGCAAGACTAAAAGTGCATCAATCTCATAAAAAGTTGATACCCAATGTGGTCTCAAACTATTAGTACAAATGCAGACCAAAAAAAAAAAAATAGAATTAACCATAAGAATCCGTAATATTATTACCTCTTCCACCATTTCCCATTCATTATTAAATTTTACTATGATCATTTTCATTAAGCTGCGTGTTGTCTGATTCATCTTGTCATTATTTAATTTCACTATCAGCATCATCATTACTGGTTATCCTAATTGATTCTGCCATCATATTTCACATCAGCATCAGCATCTGCATTATTTCTTGTCTTAATTTATTTTAAAATTGATCATTTAATAATCATTTTAAACTAGAGCCAGTTGTTATCTCGTATGTTTCCTTGAAGCTGAGAACAGAGATCAATTTAATCAATAATTCAGGTCTTTCAGATATTTGACTGATGCAAAATCATTGATTTGGTTAAATTATTAGTTGAGTCATTGGCAATCAATAATTCTCATATTAGTCATTTGGTCAATCCATTTGATTAATTTTCCTCTTCGGAGGTGGTGCCTCAAACGAGTTTAAATTAATCTAGTCCACAGTCCATTTAAGTATTTATGGGAATTAGTGATAGAAATCTCTACTGTGAACAGATCTGAAACATTGATGTTACTCATACTGTTACTCATTATATGCTCTGTACATCCTGTAGGTACCAAAAAGAAGTCAATCCTTAAGTATGTTTTATGTGGATTGGAGAAGAAGGTGTAATCATTATCATATGGGTGCGTTAACTTCCATATGTCTACAACTCCAACTTTCTCTGACATTTGTAGCAAGGGTTTCTGTCTAAAACTCTTTTTACATGCATTTAGGGATATATTTCTATCTATAGTGTCACACAATAATCACAATTACAATCACAATTTAGCATAATCACAATTTAGCATAATCACAATTTAGCATAACAAATAGAAAAAAGAGCGATCCTCTCGTTTTTATTGCTGAAAATAAACTTATGACAGTAATACACTCGTCAATATCAGAAGAGAAAGTGCAATGATTGGATTAAGTCAGTGTTTCTCAAACTATGGGGCGCACCCCACCAGTGGGGGGCAGAGGCATGACAGGTGGGGCGCGACGAATGGGACGGTTTTTTTTCTTTTCTTTTCTTTACTTTTTTTTTTTACATTCCTCAATCGGTCACTGTGTGTACTGACAATTAAATCCAACTTCCACTCTCACAAAACAACC
>JAQMCX010000058.1:2503612-2519250 GCA_029814765.1 Acanthurus leucopareius | reverse complement strand
GTGGAGGAAGGCAAATACTATATAATCGCCACACACACACCCCCCCACCCACACACACACACACACACACACACACACACACACACACACACACACTTATTCACACAAACACGCAAAATGATTTCAGTAACAACAACAAAGACACAGAGAAGACAGCAGATAAATGATGGTGTAAGACACAACTACAAACACACACATACACAGTAAAGCACAATGTATAAATCAGATACATAGGCACAAACAGTACCATGAGAGGGAAACACAAGCATACACACACTTACACGCACAGTCAGGGACACATGGAGTAGTGTATATAAATGATTATTGTTTTGTTGAGAGGTCTGTTTCCAGAGTTATGGCTCCAACAGGACTCACTAAAACAATTACTGCTTGCACTCCGGCCACAAACATACACATACACATACGCACACACACACACAGACACACACAAACTCCCACATCTTCACACATAAGCAAGCAAGCACCTTGCAAGCAAACATGCAGTCAAGCGCATTAAAGGCATACACACACATACGCAGTCTGGACCGAGTGCTGTATCGGTCCATCTGGTTGTGAACACAGCCGGCAAATGAAACCAACCTTGAAGCACAGTGAGTCTCCATCCTTCTGCTCTCTGTCTGTCTGTGTCTCTTTCTCTACACATCCCCCACCTGTCTCTGGGTTTCTTGCTGTCTTGGTCACGGTTTCTCTGCTTTTTCCTGTATCTTTTTTCCTCACTCCATTTGTCCCATATTTTGTCTAACTTTTTTTGGGAGTTGGAGTCATTTTGTGCCTGATGTACAAATTTCTGTGTATTTGTACTAAAACAAATTGATCTATATGCACCATTATTTTGCAATAAGTCTATAAAGCAGCTTGGTGGAAACAGGTAGGCTTAGGGTTTAAAGGGAACCCATGTAAAGCACTCGTGCTGAAGTGATTCTTGAGTCCCAAGACACTGTAATATTTGTTCTGAAGAACTTACAGTGCTGTGAGCACATTTTCCAGTGTAAGGCTGTTTTCCTTTCCGTGAAATAAAATTTATTTTGGTCATTATGTAAAACCATATAAGTCATTTTGTGTTATGACCAACACCATGACATAACCTACTTCAGAGTATGGGATCTTCTGTTAGAAAACCTTATTAGTCAGATTTGTTCTCAATGGATTTGTGACCATTTTACAAGTGGTTAATCTGTTTCTATTGTCAGTGAACAAAAAAATATATTTAGCCTAATGGAGTCATGTTCCTGGTGACCTGAAACACCTGTGTTTGGCTGTCGAAGAGAGTCGAGCATGAAGAAGCTTGATATTTTATTTGGCCATCCATCTTTTCATCCATGGTGGCCTGGGAGTTGCTGCTCACTGTTTTATATCAGGGGATTGGTTACACTTGTCTGACTCAACCATACTGACTGGCACACTAATGAGTTGAAATGGCAGAATCTTACAAATAGCCATGGACTGGAGTGTTTTTTTTCTCAGTGATCTTGACAGTAGCATCAAGTATTTCATATCAAAGTCTGCTGATTTAATATTGAAATTAATGTTTGAAATGAATATAAGCCAGTGTTAACATACCCACAACGTATAAGCATTAGTAAAAGATTAAGCATCTCACAGTAGCTGACACTACACGTCTACACTACACGTAGAAATAGGCTGTGCGCTTTTACGCACAGGGCTGTGGTTGCTTCATTCAGAGGATCAGCCAAGATTCGATGGTCATTGATGTTTTGTATTCTGCTTTACATCCACACAGGTTGGCTGTTACACACAATCTCAGGTTTATACCGTGAAATTTTTTGTAATAAGGCAGCCCTTACGGATGAATCCAGAGCTCCATCAGAATTGTTTAATTTCAAAATTTTATATAAGCTCACAGCCCACTTGATTCCCCATCTGACAACAGATTTTGCCCATATTATCATTGAATATCAATTCAATGTCATTCATATCATCAGAGAGAGATAGAGAAAGAAAGAAAGAGGGAGAAATTGCACTTTTAATACACAGGTCTCAATGGAAGTAAATAGCACAACTATAACTATCTGTGGCAATCTGTGCTGGTCTTTGTAAATTAGTATTGCAACAAGGCTAATTTGCATAGGAGGGGGGCAATTTGTGAAGATTATTTGAATATATCCCCTAATTTTTATACATGGAAATGGGACACGAAGCTGCCTGGCAGTGTAGTTTGCGTGCATTTCACCCTTTGCGTATGCTTTGTGGATTGCACACTCTTTTTCTTTTATTTCCACAGGTTTAGCAGCTGCAAAAGCAGCGCAATTCTTAGCCAATCAGGCCCTTTTCAGTGTTTCAAATGTTTAGATATGTTCACTGGCTACATGTTCACTGTTGTATGCTAGTTTATGTAGTGCAATTAGATATCTCTAAACCTGTTCCTGCAAGCACAAACAAGCAGCGGTGTAGAGTTGGGTAGGGTAGCCCTGGTAGGGAAATGTCCAGTCACTTCCGAATTGTCCCTTGTAAAAATTTGAATCAAAAAAATGAACAGAACTTCTGTTGTCCGTCAGTGTCCAGGTTATTCAGTGCACAGGTGATAACAGAACTATTGAGTCATTCTTACTTGAAGTTTCACCTTCCTAACCAGATTTTCTTGATATAAGGAATTACTGACCAGAGTGGCTCTTATGCACTCGTTTCAGATTTCCTTCAATTTCAAGCTGATTTTGTGGATTGCAAGCAAGTCATGGTTAAACATTGTGCTTTTGGTGTTTGCATTACCTTTTACAACCCCTCCAAGTAATGAGTATCACAACTATTGTTTCTTTCCCCTCCCCAAACCTAAAACAAATGCTTTCAAGCATGAGCCTAAGTAAAACTGTCCTTATTCCCCCTTACCCTGCTGGAATAAGACTGCATTGCAAATGCAACATCATAGAGATACACCCAGTGGAATCCAGGGGTACATAATAGCTGCAGACAATGTTTTACAGCGAAGTGAAAGTGAGCCACAAGTTTGAATTAAACAGATAAACAATAAGGTAAGGGACCCCTTTTGTTAGCTGCATTGTTTTTAAAATATCATTTGTTTGTCACATTTTTAGAAAAAATATTAATTATATTCACTTCAATATAATAGAATAAGTTTTTATACCACAGTAACTCTAACTGGGCATAGCAGGTCAATCTGAAGCGTACAGATGGGTGGGTAGTGACTATAAACCGACCAACTAAATCTTTATATTTTGGTGTTAAAAATTTACTATTGGTATATAACTATTGCTAAAACTATTTAACAGAATGTAGCTTTTTTTGGTCTGAAACAGCTCACATATACAGCATTCTCTATTAAGATCTTTATTTTATCATTCACTTTGCAAATTAAAATTGTATGGAAATACTAATTACTGCATACTAGGCTATTTATGAAGGAAGAAATCTCCTACCTGCTGATCTAATCAGTTTCGGTACGTTTTAAATCTGTCTCACTAAATGAGACAAAGATTTCTTTGGAAGTTAAAGAATGAATGAATGAATATATGTGGTAGGGTTTATGATTCCTGTCATCCATGCAATTGTCCTACTACATGGGTTCATGCAATTCCCTCTTCCCCATCATGCAATACATTTTTAATCGCCCTTTCTATGAGATAAAAATGAGCCCCTGTACTCCTCTGCGGAGTCACCCATAGCTGCCTAAATTCTATTTTATCCTCCAGTAACTCTATCCATCTTCTCTGACTCCCCAACATGCAGTAAACCCTCCAAATTAACCCAGACCTAAGCCATTTGTTCCCCCCTCACAAATATGATTCTCTTCTTTTCTACCTTTTTTGTCTCCTGTAATTCCCCCTCTCCTCACACTCCTCTCATCTTTCTCCTCCTGTCTCATTCAAACACTAGCTATCCAGAGATAACTATAAACTCCATTCTTTGTGTTATTTTCAAGGAATGGAAACAATATGGTATGTACCATGGTTTCCTATAGACCTTGCATTATTCTGGCATTCAAAACATTCAACATTCAAAGTTAAACGGTTTTTAAGTGTAAGACAGCCCTGGATTTCTAATGGGTTTTCTGAAGATTCAAAGCAACACTGACTCAAATTAATGCTGTCCATCAAGGAAGCAGAAAGCTTGATTTAACTGTGATGCAGCTGGATATGCACAGTGAGAGGCAAAATGAAATAAAAATGGAGAGACATACTAAATTCCGAAATCTACCGAAAGCAGCCGTCCGCTATCGTTGTGGATGAGGTCCATATGACATACAAATGGTAAGTACCATGGGGTAATTGACCGAGACACCAGGGGCTTTTAGTCATTTTATATTAAGTGGTTGGAAATTAGGTTTAGTTTGCATTTACAATGTAGCTAACTATTTCAGTTGTTATTTTAGCTTCATTACAACCACAAAGTGAAGTGTGATATAACCATTCCAGTTAAGACAATAAAGAAGTATCCTGACTTAAAACCTTGTATTACTTCTTAATCAAAACAGAGACCGAGCCTAAAGACCTTGTGCTTTTCCTTCAAATCTAAAATGAAATTTTCAGGTAAAATAGAAATGTAGGGGAAAACTGTCTGTTTTGCTGACATGAACACCATGCAGGCATTTCAGAGGATGAAAACCCCAACTAAGTGTAAACCCAAACCCAACACATGCAATAACTGACCCAGAACTCCTTGCAAAAGGACTCATTTCATTCTACGCCTGGTTTGATACCCAAAATTTCTCAACTGTATGTGAAGAATAGTTGAATGCCCTTCCTCCCAGACCTGTAAGGATCAGCCTCTTTTTCAGAAGGGAAGGTACAGTGCTAGCTCAGTTAATGCAGTCTGATGCAATCTAAGCAAGGCAGGCATGCCAGCAAGGATGCTGAAGACCTGCATTCAGGAACTCTCACCTATAATTCTCTTACTCATCTTTATAACCCGACCGCCACAATGCCTACTCTCTGGAAAATTGCCACCATAATCCCAGTACTCTAAAGATCCTGGCCTACAGAATTCAACTATAACCACTCATTCCCTCACATCTATAATAATGAAGTGCCTGGAGATGCTGCTTTAAATTATTAATAGTCACAATTTTTTCGGTTTTAGTGTCTGCATAAGGAGACCACAGCTTCATTTTACTGTACAACCATGTGCTGTTAAATGACAATAAAATTAATTTTTACTCTTGAATCTTGAGTATTTGCCTGTAGGTCCAAAGGAGAACTGGGAATATGCAATAAATATATTTAAATATATATATATGTATATTGTTTGAAGACCCTATATATATATATATATATATATATATATATATATAGGCTTATGCAAGGGGACATTGCTAGGGGGCCACAGGAGGAAGATCAGGTTCTCTACTTAACAGAAGGTTGGTGCTTTGATCCCTGACTCCTTCAGCCTGCATGTCGAAGTGTCCTGGGGCAAGATACTAAACTCCAAAATTGCTCCTGATGGCCGATCTATTTGTGTGTGAATGTGTGTGTATGAGTGCCTGTTAAGCAGGTTGGTACTTTGTAACACAAGTCTGCATTCATCTGTCCACTCATTCAAAGACTAACAACAGGTGGCTTCTCTACAATGAGCTTTGGGTAGTCAAATGAACCCAACAGAACCCCAGATTCTATTTGTCTATGTGTTCTTGCTCATTCTTCAAATAAAAGCTATTATTCAGGTGTGACCCAAACCCTGGCCGTTCTCCATAGATAGTTTTGGTGTCTGTCCGAGGAGGAAGACACAAGATTATGTCCTGTTTGTAAATAAGTCTTCAACAGACCAGTACCAGTCTACTGTACGCTCGCTTTTCACATACCCTATTGTCCTTGGTCATATCTGACCCAAGACTTTTTCTGTGGGTTGTCTACTTTAGATAGTAACACTGTTATACATACTATTTAAAATTGTCTAAAGACCCATAGAATCCATGGCCTGTGTCATGGCTTTGGACTGTGGTCCTCACCTCACCTTGGCAGTCTGGTAAGTCATTTGCCCTTGGCTTCACTGTCATTCTCTCCCCTGAGTTCAAACCCTGAACAAACGGCAAAGCTGAAAAGACTACTAAAAACTTGAGATTACCTTCCCTGCCTTGTATTCTTGTGTCAACTCATCCCCCCAGGCCTTCCAAGCTCCCAGAGATGTCCCAGTGTCCTCATAACACGCTGCCCACCTCTGCTTTAGGTGTGTTACCTTTTCAGTGCTTTTACAGATATCAGCCTACTCCCTTCCCATAGTAGAAGAAGGAAATTCCCCTCTCATCTGTCCAAGCCTACATTGGTTGGTACCACCAAAACAAGCAGATTTAAAATATACTGCCTAAAATGGGTGTTATTTTATCCAAGTGCCAAGTTTATTTTTTTAACATCATGGTTCATATTAATTAAAAGTGCAAGTATAAGCACTAACATTAAAAAATACTCAAGGGTAAAAATTTGAGACACCTACTCAAGTGAAAGTAACCTTATTAATACATTACTCAAAGTAGAAATCACTTTGCATCTTATTATTAATTCACAATTAACTGATGTCAATTTATAATTTCTAAATAGACAACACTCAAAGAAATATCAAAATTGCTAACATATTCCAGCTAACTACTTTTTATCTAGAGCATTTCAAATTAAAAGTGATTGTGTAGGTTAGAGAAGGAGTCAAAGCTGAGATCTAATTTTTATTTATTTATTTGCTCCGGTAATTGGCTACTTGCTTGCTAGTAGAGGTGCTTTGCTCTAAATTGCCTTTTTACACTTTTTTTAAACTCTAAGAAATGAAAAAGATATAACTCATGAAAACCCAACATCTTGTTTGTCATGAACTGTTCAAAACAATCACCACTGATTTTGTCAAAATAAATTCTTACTCACTCAGTCTTGGTTAAAAAATACTTAGAGTTCAGAAATCAGTTCATTTTCAGTGAGGAAGAAAAACACATTTAATAAGTTATATAATGTTTGATGACCTCAAAGATTCACACAATATATTTTGGTGGGAAACACTGTTTATCAGCGTAACCTTTTTATGTTCATTTGTTAAAAACAAACTCTACAAGCATTTGATTTCTTCTTTTTTTAGTTATAAAGCACAGTGCAGTGTTGTCTTTCCCCTTTCATCCTAATGTCTGACTTCAGATTATTACCGAGACATGGCACTGAACAAATCTAAATGTTAAACTCTCTCTCCATGAATATAATGAAAAATATGAACAGTTTCCTAATGTCACATCTCCATCATCATCATCATCATCATCATCACCATCATCATCTTTTTATTAATTAAAACTCCACTGACACTCTGCACAAGGCCTGTTCCACATCAGCTTTTTCTTCCATGAGGTATTTAACAGTGTATTTAACAGTGTATCTGTGGTGTGCTGTAACCAGAAACCAGAAGCATTTTATTTTCCTTTTTTCACTGTATTTTGCTCACTGAGCTCTTTTCACTAAAACTTCATAATGTGAACTATCTGCATCATACAATGGGGGGCAGAGACATTTACCCTTTCTTGGTAAGATGTAACTGTGGTAGCTACCCTCCTGCACTTGGATAATCTGTGGAGTGGGACAGCTGAGTTTTGAGCAGCAAGGTACAACCAAGGTTTTTCAGGCATTAAAATACGTTCTGAATATTTTTTTAATGGCTATGATGTCATCAAGTTCACTGAGAGGCTGAAATGCCCCTAAATATGTCCTATTAGAGTACCTCATTCTCTTTTCTTTCTCATCTTTTTCTATTTTCTGCACACATCGTGCTTTGCCCCATTCACGGTGCTTTCTTCTCTCTTTCCTCTTCATTCACCACATTCCTCTCTCTTGTCACTTTCATTGAACACTCTCCATTCCCTCTGCCTTGCTCATCTGAACCTCTCTTCCTTCTTCCAGATTCCTGTCGTGTAGCAGTCAGTGATTAGCATAATTCCCCTTCATGTAACAGATGGTGTTTCTACGTCAGAGACTGTGCTCCTCGTAATGACAGACATGCTACCACCGTAGAGGGACAACACAGACACAGGCTGCACACCGACTAGGTGTTTTGCCTTCCATGAAATATGCACTGTAAACAATACATTTGTACATGACAGACACATTATTATCATAGAAGTAAATCAGCAGGCTCTTAACTGTACAGACTGAAAATATTAAATTTGAGAAAGGTTACTAATACCTAACAGAGGACTGGAAGAGTGGCCTCTGTTCTCAATAGACCAACATGTCATCTTTCTTGAGAACCAACACTTAGCTCCATATTGAGTAACAAATCGGCAAGTCAGTATTTCTGGTTTAGCCAGTGATTTACTGTCAGCTGTCATCCAAATGAAGTCAGCCACAACTCAGCGGCCGCTTGCCAATTACACCACCAGAGGTGCTGATTAAGTCTGACTGCTCTCAAAAAATTGCCATCCCATAATGACAACATTTTATTGCAATGAGAAATCATACATTTAGAGTATGTAAGTGAGCATACTTTTCTGTAGGTGTGTGGGCTTAATGCCAGTGCGTGGATAGACAGCATTTCACATCCTAGCGCTTTCCAAACAGACACTTGCATCCTTGTGGTGTTAACATCACCTCATTAAATTTGGTCTTACACCTATGGTTAATATATAAAAAATGTATCATGGTGTTAGAGATCACTGTTCAGCACATCACCCTGGAATCTCTCACAGGCGTTCAGTTGAGATCAGACATCTGTGAAATGCAAAGCATGAAATTTGCACTGTAGACATGCTCAGCTTTGTTTGTTTGTTTATCCACTCCTTTTCTTATGCGGGTTCTCTCTCTGTTTGTCGTTCATTTTTCCTTTTTTAGCACTATGGAGATGTTTAGATTGGGTGTTGCATTCATTTCATTGCTTTTGTCTTTGCAATGTCTTGTAAAGTCTTGCATGATAACACTGCCGTTGTAGCATCATAAAAATCAGACCCTGTGAGCGTTTACATGCGACCTAATATAGTTGAAAAAAAAAGTTAAAAACAAATAAACTAAATAGTTCAGTAGTTATGGTTACATACTCTCTCTACACCAAATAAAAAAAAAGGATTAAAAAAGTGACCGTAAACATTACTCTGTGGTTTCATCTGATAGGAAAGCCATCAAAGCTGTTTAAAAATTGTGATGATAAGACAAAATATGTTTTTTTGTTTGTTTGTTTGTTTGGTTTTTTTTAAGGAAACTGCAACATTAAGTACTTTACTTTCTTGTCCAATATTTCTGCAGCATTTAATAGACAATGCCAGATGCTGGCTGTATTAATGTCACTCTGTTTGCCTTTTTCTGTTACTAGTGTTTTACAACTCATTCAGCCCCATCGCTCTAACTTTTCATTTTTAATATTAACGTCAGGTCCAGATCATGAAAGAATTCATCATCTCACATCACAAAAACATGAATCCCATTTCCATTTAATTCCCCTTGAAAAGATCTAAGAAAAAAAGAACAGATTAAATATTCATTTTTATTTTACAGAATCTGTCTCTTCCTCATCTTGCTGCTGTTGCACTTATATATATATATATTGAGGTTTATTAGGTGGACCTCCCTTCCATAAAATGCAATTCCTAAAAATGATTCAGCAATAAATATAACCTCTACAAAGGTTATAATATTCTGTTTATGTTGGTACTATATTGAAACTATCCTTATTAAACAGGTTAGGGGAAAATATTGGAGACATTACATTACAATAACAGAACCCACAGGGAGAGGGGGAGTAGAAAGAGTAGAGAGAGTAGAATGAAAGCACACTAACTTTTTAGCTTAAAGACATATTAATAATGGTAAATACGCTGCACTGGCATGCATACATTTTTCCATGGTTACCAATGATGGGGCGTTAATGTAGCGTTAATGTCTGACATTAATGTCTGTGCTTTATAAACACAGATCAATTATAAGATCACTGAACAGATTTCATGATCAGCATAGTGACAGTTTGATTAGTAGTTTAGTTTATGAATGATGTTAATGTAATTTTAGCGCAAATCTGTGGTGGGTCCCCTCCCTGAGCTACCACCTTATTGTGGCGGAGGGGTTTGCAAGTCCCAATGATCCTAGGAGCTCAGTTGTTGCCGGCTTTATGCCCCTGTAGGGTCACCCATGGCAAACAGGTCCTAGGGGAGGGACCAGACAAAGTGTAGCTCATAAAACCCCTTGTGTTGAGTAGGATAATTGGTTTGGAGTTTCCCTCACCCAGACGCGGAGCCAGGCCTAGGGGTGGGGTTTGACGCAGAGCGCCTGGTGGCCTGGCCTGCTTCCATGGGGCCTGGCTGGGCACAGCCCGAAGTGGAGGGGCAAAAGGGGTTGGGTGCTGTGTGAGCTGGGTGGCAGCCAAAGGCGGGGACCTTGGCGGTCTGATACTCGGCTGCAGAAGCTAACTATAGGGACATGGAATGTCACCTCTCTGGTGGGGAAGGAGCCTGAGCTTGTGCGCAAGGTTTAGAAGTTTGGGCTAGACATAGTCGGCCGCACCTTGACACTCTGGAACCAGTCTTCTCGAGAGGGGTTGGACTCTCTTCCACTCTGAAGTTGCCACTAGTGAGAGGTGCCGGGCAGGGATGGCAATACTTATTGCCCCCCCGGCTCAGTGCCTGTATGTTGGAGTGTGTGTGTATGTTGGACGAGAGGGTAGCCTCCCTCTGCCTTCAGGTGGGGGGACGGATCCTCACTGTTGTTTGTGCCTTTGGTCCAAACGGCAGATTATGTAGGAGTAGATGTGTTTACTTTTTTACTGAAATAGTTCCAACAGCAGGCTCTGATCAAAACACTGCTTAGAAAATTGCCATGACAACCATTTTGAGACTGGTTTGTGGTAACTAGCCAGGGTAGCAGACTTATGGTTATTGTAAAAGGGTACGATATAAGATTTCAGATGAAGGCAAACAGTAATGTTGGAAAAAATGAAGGTCACATGTTGTACAGCTTCAGTTAGAATCAGATGCTGAACTTGATCATGATAGTGATGCTGGGGTTGTTGTGGTTGCCTGTGAAGAAACCAGATGATTCCTCTCGCTTGGTGCATGATCTAAGATGGTGAAAGAAATGGTGGCTGATTTTCCAGCAGATGTAACAGATCCACATACTCTGCTAGCCCAAATTCCCCCAGAAGCTACACACTTCACAGTGCTAGATGTGTGTGGAGCATTTTTTATTGTTCCACTTAGCACAGAAAGTCAAGGTTTATTTGGGTTCACATACAAAGGACAGTTCTATGAGTACAAGAGACTACCACAAGGATTTAATCATAGTCCTCACATTTTCAATAACGTGTTGAAAGATCATTTGGCAGGGATAGATCAGTTATTGGATAGCATTGTTGTTCAGTATGTGGACAACATTATTATCTGTTCACCAGATAAGGAAACTTGTCATAAGGACTCAATCATACTGCTGCAGATACTGGCGGAAAAGAAACACAAGGCCTCTCAAAATAAGTTGCAGTATTGTCAGGAGAAAGTGGTCTATCTGGGTCAAACAATAACTCAGGGACACAGAAGCATCTCTGACAGTCATTTAGAGGCGATTTGAAAGGCTCCGAAGCCTAGAACAGTCAGGGAAATGATGATGTTCCTTGGTATTGCTGGTTATTCTTCAGTATGGGTAGAAGACTATGCCAGCCTAACAGGGCCTTTAAGGGCTATGATTAAAGACAGTGGGAATGCCCAACTCCATTGTAATCTTATCTGGATGCAGGATGGTTTTTTGGCATTTGAGACAATTAAACAGAGGTTACAGGAGGCTCCAGCCCTAACGCTACCAGATTATCTCAGAATTTTTTGCTGTATGTGTCCACTTTCACTGGGAGTAAATATGCATGTGCAGTCCTTTGTCAGCCAACAGGTACATGTCACGTCCCTGAAGTTTTGATTAAGTTTTGTCTCGTGTCTATGTTGTCTCGTGGTTTCCTGTGTTATTTTGATAGTCTCGTTTTTCCCTGTGTTGCTGTGTCCTGTCAAGTTTCCCTCCTTGTGTTGATTACCTGCCCTGCCCTGATGTGTGTCACCTATGTTGATTGCCCCATCTGTGTCCTATTGTCCTTGTGTGTATTTAGTCTCTGTGTCTCCCTGTTACCCTTTGTGGATCGTTATGTCTTGTTCAATCAAGTTCCTGTTTAATGTGCCAAGTACCTGTGGGTTCAAGCTATAATTCTGAAGAAAGTGAGATTGTGCACTTCAGTGTCCATAGCCAGTTTTTGTTCTTGAGTTCTTCTTCAGCAGCTTGTTCCATCAGAATAACGCTTGCTTTTGTTCTAACCTTTGGTTGTTTGGGGGTTTGTCTGCACTTGGGTCTCTCTTTTGGAAAATATAGTGACAGAACAGGGAAAAATCCTCAACCTATTTCCTATTATTCCACTGCTTATTCAGAGGTAGAGATGGGATTACCACTGTGTTATAGAGCATTGGTGGGAGTCTATTTGATGTATGACAAGGCAATATCTGTTACTATGGGTTACCCGGTGACAATTCTTACATCATAGTCTCAGAAATCTTTTGAATTATGGTAAATATACATTGATTATGCCTAGGCTCAGAGACTATCGTAGGCTCTTATAACAGGAAGATGTCACCCTGGCAAGGCGTGCCACCATGAATCCAGCTGAGCATTTGCCAACTTCAGAGGATGGAGAGCCGCACGATTGTGTTCAGGAAGCAGAGAATACTCAAGGCTTAGATCAGATTTTCAAGCCTTTCCATTGCACAAAGCGGAGTTGGAGTATTGGACTGATGGGTCCTGCTATTGCATAGGAGAAGAATTGAGTGCTGGCTATGCAATAGTAAAAGCCCAGGGAACTGAATTTGTTGTTGAGAAGGCTGAAGTAATACCACAGCCTGTGTCCGCACAGCTTGCTGAACTTGTGAGGCAGACCAAAGCGTGTTTGCTAGCAGAAGGCAAGCGGGTGACAATATATATGTAGACTACTGCATATGCATATAATGTGTGTCATTTGTTTGGATCGATGTGGAAGATCCGAGGGTTTAAGAAAACAGATGGTTCTCCTATACAGCATCATGCTCAGGTAATGAAACTGTTGCATGCTATGATGAAGCCTAAGGAAATAGCAACAGCTATGTGTGCAACAGATACAATGGACATGTCAAGGGCCATGCAGGGTAACAAGGGGCTGATGAGGCTGCAAAAGCAGTTACAGGAACAGACAGATTGGGCAAAGTTCTTCTGGTCACTGATGAGGTGGACTTGGAAGATAACATTACGCTAAGGGATGTGATCACAATGCAGGAAGCTGCACCTTCGAGAAATAGAAGGGGATTGTAGTCTTTATATATGTAGGACTCAGCAGAAAGATCAAGGTGATTATAAGTGTTCCTATTATGATCCACAACTTGAGAGTGAAAGAGAGCATGGTGTGTGATCAGGGCCAGTCTTCAGGACCAACATTGTGACACTAGCATTGATAAATGAAGTAAGATCACAGAGCTCCAAATTTTTAAAGATTCAGGAGAGTGAACAGCTATGACATCAACTCTCCAGTCAAAAACTGAGAGAATGGAACAGAAACTCACTACTTCAGGTTTGAAGGTTACTGACGGAAGGAGTATACTGTATTACGTTTAACTATGGCTGGGCCTCGGATGATTTCTACAACATCAACTCCTTTGAAGACAGTGATTAGAGCTAAGTTAGGGAGGTCGGTTCTTCTTCCATGTGGAAGATGGAATAGTGGTGGTAATAGTCCCCCTGTGTGGAAAGGTAATCGTGGTAGAGACTTAGTGTTGAGAGGACCTAAAGTTGACAGGGTGTCACGTGATCAAAGAAAATATGTCATGAGATGGTTTAGACCTGAAGATGATTTCTCACTTCTTTTATGTAATGTTACATGGGAAGATCAAGGGAAATACACATGCACTTATTTGGATCTAGAGTTTAAATTTGTATCATTGCGTAATCATTGGATAGAAAGTTATAGAACTTGTGAGGTGACGCTTGTGGTAGGAGTTTTGGGTTCTACATGGGTTACAGAAGTGAGAAATGAATTGGAAGGCATATGGGTTCGACTCCTTAGTGTTGAAGATTGCAGACCTGTGAGCAAGTAGGAATTTGTGGTTCCAGCAATTAACTCATTCTGTGCGATTAGTTAGTAATATGAACTGTCTGTGTATGGTGAGAGTTCCAACACCAGGCACATGGCCTTCAATTTTAGAGACAGCACCAGAACCGCTGACTCCTGACTGCCAAAGCTATGCGCTATCATGGCTGTATAATCAACAAGCGGCAACAGATACTTGGATGGCTATGTCAGTGCATCTGTTTAGACCCCAACATAACTGTACTTGGTTGAGGGATTTACCATACATAAATTCACTCGATCAGCATGAAGAGTTTCACTGGCAGTCCCTGATGCAATGGAAGTGAAACCTTTGAAAGCTGGAGCTTGTTTTCGTTCAAATGATACCCATGATGGGGCTGGTATGTTTACGGGAATATCAGAATGCGACAGCTACATGATGCAGTTTGGTAGGAGCAATCAAGAGGTTGTTCAGGTGGTGTGGTGATAAGGCATACATATTTCTACCTTATGGATGGATCGGATGCTGTTATATGGCAACGTTGAAACTTCTGTATGATGTTTTAGTTGTCTGGAAGGGACAGCAATCTGATGAACAATCTAATGCTATTTCTGGTGGTAGGAAGAAAAGAGAATTGGCACAGTTCCATAATTTGGAGTCCAATCATTGGACGGTAAATTTGGGTGAGAAATGGGGTATAGGATTATTTCCATGGTATGGTGTAACATTTTTGGCTGATCATATTCTTAATATTTTCCAAAACCCGGTAAAGAGACCATATGGTAATCAGAGGTTGTGTAATCAGAGGACCATCAGAGGTTTTGAATACTTGTCAAATGCTCAGAGGAATCACAGGCCACCTTGTTTGGCCAAAAATAATCAAGAGCCATGTCATGTTTCAGCAACCTCAGTCTATGTGTGGCTTTAAACCTAACTTGGGATGCCTGTTATACTTTGCTGCACTCTGTCTGCTAAAAAATTTAAAAGCAGCAATAAGATCTGTTCCAGGAGCATAAAATAAGAGGCTGGCCATTGAATTAAAATGTGGGGTTGCATCCTATTAAAAGCGGAAGAAAAATCAGCAAACAAAAGTCTCACGTGGGATTTGGGTTTTTCAAGGTGCTTTAGTGCACTGTCTAAAATGAAAAGTTTTGCATCATCAACACTTTTACCAGCTTGATAATCAAACTGCAGTGGGTCTAGTCTGCCATCAATTAAGGAGACCCCTTTTTCTTTTAAGATTTTTTCAAAGATTTTCATCACAAGAGATGTCAGTGCAACTGGTCTAAAGTTGTTAAGATCCCTTGGATGATTTGACTTTGGAACAGGAATAATAGTGGATGTTTTTTTAGATGTGTGCAGAGAGTGGTTCCCCAAATATGGAAGAGTACTGTGAACACCTCACTGAGTTGGTCTGTACAGTGACGCAAGGTGCATCCACAGATGCTGTCAGGACCAGCCGTCTTCCTGATATTCAACTTTCTCTTCTGAGATGACAATTCCATTTTCAGGTTTTAGAGGCAACCTTATTGTAGAAATATTATCTAAAAAGTTAGACCTTTCAAAATAGGAAAAAAAGGAATTAAAAGCATTAGGCAGGTCAGCCTCATTTACACCACTAATAGTTGTGAGCTGCCTGGTTACA
>JAQMCX010000058.1:2464073-2503512 GCA_029814765.1 Acanthurus leucopareius | reverse complement strand
ACATTGTGTATGATGACAATAAAAGCATTCTATTCTATTCTATTCTATTCTATTCTATTCTATTCTATTCTATTCTATTCTATTCTATTCTAACTGAGCCTAAACCTAGCATATTGTATGACAGCAATAGAGCATGGAATTGCATTTTCTAATGTTTTATTCCCTAAGGGTTTCAGTGCACTGATGTTCATGGCTTCCCACCAATCAGGATGCTGTATTTTGCATGTCTTCGTCTCAAATGGCTGTTCAGGAGTAAGGTTTTGGAGCTATACAGTTTTAGTTGGTCACACCGTAATGAAAAAGAATCAGAAAAATATAGGTGTTGGCCGAGATTTCATCCACCATGACCCATTAAAACAAGCATAATTCATAATGAACAGTTTAACAGTGCAAGCAAGGAGCGGTAAAATCAATGATGTAGCCTAACTAAACAAAAGATACTCGGAAACTCTTAAATTTTCAAGTCAATACTATGGTAATAGATCACTATTGAAACAAAGAACAAATAATTTCTACAGTCACTAAGATAGGCAAAGACTTTACAACATTGTTTTGCCGATTGTTATGAGATTCATATGATGAATTTTACTCTTACGTGCACAAAATGGTCAGTAGATGGCAATATAGAAACCCAGTTAAAACCCCCAAAATTATATCTTGGGTCCGGAGCATGTTATAAATGTGCAGTTTTGACCATTTTGGATAGGATTTCCAACTGAACTTTACTTCCTGCCTCAACATTGTGGTAAACAGATAAAACAGTAATTTTATCATGATTTCAAAAGTAGGCTGCAAGGAGAGCAACCTCAATAAGAGTTATTGTCCAGATGGTAGGAATTTTTATGGTCCTGGTCTTCATACAGGCCTGCCTTAAGGAGGTAAAGAAACGGTTTTGGAGAGTCTCATGTAGGTGGGAATGTGTGTTTGTGTGTGTTTGCATTTGCAATAACAAAAAAGATAAGATGACTTTATTCTGGAATCGTTAAGAATTTTTTTGATATTTCTCCGTCCGGGAAGTCAACAGTCAATGTTATACAAAGATGAGGCCTGGTTGCCCCCAAACTGTGAGAAAGGCTGATCTTCATTTTTTGGGAGTTTTGTTCGTCCATTTGGTCCTAGTAATCTCACCAGATCTCCACCATAAATCTGATGTGTTAGAAATTGCTCTTTTATCGGAGATGGCAACCAGCCCCTGCTGTTTAGCATCAATATGATAGTTTCATGGGTTTTAAGTGTTAGGAATTCGATCTGATGGTCCAAACTGAATGTCTGAAAAAGTAAATCATCTTGCAGCACTTTATAAGCCTGATTCAACTACCAGCACTTTTTTACGTTTCAGATCTTTTTCAGTCATCTTTTTGAACATTAACCACATTACCTTAATGATTGTCACAATCAAACTAAAGGTGGACCAAAAAGCAAAACACCATGTCAAAGAATAACAAACCAGAAGTGAGCAAAAGGCAGCACAATCAAAATAAAAAATTAAAACTGATTTAAAAAAATAAATAAATAAAACAACAATGGGGAAACAAAGGGTTACTGGGATGGACAAGGACAAGGACAAGCAACACAAACAGGATTAAGGAATGAAGACAGAACCAAGGAACAGAACAAACTGAGAAAGACAAGGGAGAAACACAGGGACTACACTGGCTATAATGAGTCACAGGTGGGGTAATCAACACAGATGAAACTCATTTGGGTGGGGCAGGTAATCACAAGAGGAAGGAAACTGGACAGGACATGAAGAAATGAGAGAGACAAGCTTTGACAATGTACAAAGGAACTAAAATATATTAAACGCTAAGAGAAACAGAAGAAAACCAAGCTTACATGACAGCACATGACAGAGATACATTAAATGCAAAAATATGACATGCTCAGAGACTTATGATAATCAAATAACTGATGTCTAGTGTAAATTTTGTTCTTAAAGCTCTAAATCAGAGACGTGTAAGGGAGTTCTGTGGGCAATAAAAGTAATTAAAATTAAAGGTGAGCTCAAAAGGTAGATTTATCACACACAAGGCTGAATAAGTTTCTCTTTAGTAGATCTTCATAGGAAAATAATAGGATGTCAAAAATGAACTATGCTTTTTCTACATGGCTTCATCAGCCTCAGGTTAATATACCAATAACTGATGTCTAGTATTGGTTTTGTTTTTAAAGCTTCTAATCAGAGACAATCCAAGGGAGTTTTGTAAGCAATGAAGGGCCTTACAATTAAAAGATTTAAACTGGCGCTAAAACAGACTCCTACTCTGTGGGGTAATTTATGCACCTGATGTTCAGTTCTCTGCCCTGAGGTGTTAATTTAAGTCAAAGGCAGCTTTTATAAAAAAAAAATATGTCAAGTGTCGGTGACACTGTGATTCTTTAGATTCCAAATCTAAGGCCACAGCTGTCTGTGCGCCAGCTTTTCAAGAGCTGCCTCATGTTAATATTAGAGTGCATATGAGACAGACAGAGACACACAGATGCCACCTAAGGCATGATGAAAGATTACAGAGATGTGTTATTATGCTAAATTATTCACATATGCAAATCAGTTGTATCTTGGCTGTAATTGCGCACAACTGAAAACACAGGTACTCCATATGTATTTTCAGACAGACTGGACCCTGATGATGTATTTATGTGTGTGTATATGTACCATATGTTGTCTGAAAATGTCTGTTAGAGCATGTGTTGTGCAATGCATGTGTGAATATGCAGGGGTGGACTCAGCAAGTTTCGAGGTACAACGAATCAAAGCCTTTTGCCTTTTTAACATTAAATATTCCCATCTCTGAAAATATGCATCGTAAACATACCTGCATCTTCTGTAGTTATATAATCTTTAAATGCTTTTAAACCCCTAATAACTTCAGACCATCTGCTTGGAGGCTAGAGTAAATCAGAAACTTTCCCTGACACAACATGGAATCACTCCAGTGTTTGAGATTAATCCAGGTAACTCCTGAAATCCTCTGCTCTTATTATAGAAGCAGAAATATAAATAGATGCATAAAGGTTGTAAAATGTGCTATCTTAACTGTACTCGCTGATATGCCACAGCTAAAAAGGGGACCTTTT
The DNA here is from genome assembly GCA_029814765.1 of Acanthurus leucopareius. Lineage (NCBI taxonomy): Eukaryota > Metazoa > Chordata > Actinopteri > Acanthuriformes > Acanthuridae > Acanthurus > Acanthurus leucopareius. The sequence goes on along the minus strand of JAQMCX010000058.1, from coordinate 2,500,434 downwards.
TTAAGAGTTAAAGTGCTACTGGTCATTTCCTTTTCCTTTCTGAGTGTTTGAACAGTTTTTTCTCACATCAACAATCAGTTTAATCCTTTTATCAGTACGTCTAAAATTTCGTAGTAAATACTTAACATTTGGCAGTAAATACTGAAAAATCAGTAATTCAACTTTCTAGGGATGCTCCATAAAATTTTATGTATTTCAAAAGTGAGTAGAATTCATTCTTTTAAAACCATAGATTTCAATTTATTGCAACGCATCCCACAGTATTAAAGACAGGCTATTTTAGTGTGGGACAAAGTGGTGGACTGAATGACAGACTGAGAGATTGGTACTGCCATCAATCAACCCATATTTGTCTAATTGAATCAAAATCAAGAGTGCATGGCTCTTTTAAACTCAATTCTTTATAAGGCTGCTTTAATTTAGAATAAAATTGTAATGAAAATTGGGTATTTTTATTGCCACATATTTAAAAAAAATTAAATCACAAATTGAAAAAAAACAAAAAAAAAACAAAGTGAAAACAAACATGTAATGTCATACTAACAGTGATACAAAAAAAATCTTAACATCAGAAAGGTGGACTTTCACTCAACCTTTAAACCTCTGGTACCAAGATAAGGCTCTAATGGTGAATCTGATAGAAATCTAGCTTACAACTAAAATTTATACCACAACACCACAGTTATATGCACACTGCAGTTATGCAAACTGACTAAGGGATTTCATATGACAAACCTAAGACATAACATCATTATGTACGTGAGTTGTGTGCTTCTATACTTTACATTAATTGATTTGCTGGTGGACAGGTGTCTGACTACAGCGCACTGAAAATGCTTTGCTCTGTAGCTTGATTCTAGCTTGACTGTAGCTTTATGAGTTATTTTTCTGGTTGGCCCTCAATAAAGCCTTTGGACCAAATGTTAATATGGCTTTTGGTCTCCTCTTCCCCTCAAGTCGTTACGCACTTTACTTTTTGTTTCAGTAATGGTTACTACATTTTTCATTTCTCAGGAAGCCTACTGTAACTTCCTGTCATTGGTAGAAAGGTCTGAAGGTCTGAACCTTTGCTTTCACACTGGACATGAACCGAACCAAGACAAAATTGTGGTTTACTTGCGTGCGTGTGCGTATGCGTGTGCGTGTGCGTGTGCGTGTGCGTGTGCGTGTGCGTGTGTGTTGGTGTCTAAAGTTGCTGCCTTCTGCCTTCTGTGACTTTGCTTCAAAGAATTTGAAGCGAAGTCACAGAAGGCAGCAACTTTATTATGAAAGGCCCCACTGTCACAAGCCAGGCACTGCCCTTATTCATAAACAGTGACAGAAAGACCCATTTCTTTCCAACATCGAACCCAAACATTTCAGAGAGCCTTCGCACTGTGGCACAGGCCCTTCTTAGTCTCAGCTGAGATTTATCTCAGTAACAGTGAAAATGTTCAGGAACTTGTAACAGTTAGAGTGGAGGGTGTAGAGATAGGCTTTTTTCCTGCTTCTAATAAATATGTGTATATAGTGTATAAAGTGCGTACACTCCATTTACTCCTGGGGCAAACAAATTCTGGACAATACTTTTATCAGTTAGTTCATGAAATGATGGCTTTTGGCTACATTTAAAGGTGTTATTATGATAATGTAAACTTGAGATTTTAATATCATTATACAATGTATAAAACGGAATAAAATCTTTGCCAGACAGTACCCTAAAGTTGCTGTCTTAATTCTACTATTCAAAGTAGTCCTCAGCCAGATCAAATTTAGATAAATGGGTTCATCTCTTTGTCTGAAGTACAAAAGAGTCTTCTGTAATTGTTTGGGTAAATTCTCTTCTCTGATTGGCCAACAGATGTGCATTAAGCCAAACTACATGTGCATTAAAAAGATTTAAGTTTAATCACTGTTCAAAATTATTCCACTACCCATCTTGCAACATGTAAGAGTGCATATGTTGAAGCTTACTCCTTGGCAATTACAGCAAGCACAGCAGAATTGAGGGATCATTTAAAAGTCAAGTTATTATTTCCTGTCATCACAGCAGTAAACTCTTGCTTTATCATCTTTAAATTTTTAGTGCAAAACTCTCAATAAAACTTTGTGAATGCTCTATTGACACATTGTTTTTTTTATATTGTTTTTGTTATATTTGCAAATAACCATGGCACAAGCAGGACAATCGACTTGTAGGTACTTCAATGGTTTCATTACATGGCTCTGTTAAGTTCTGTATTCTGAATTGTCAATCAAGGCATTTTAAGATCTGTTATTTCTGTATAGCAGACCATTGCTATGAATAGCAGACAATTTTTAGGGATGCCATTCTATTCCTGCAACTCTGTACACTCTACAGACTTTTAAAAAAATACACATCCATTATAAACCCCCCAAAAAAGGTAAATAATGCATAAAACTTAGATTGCTGTAATTCATAAAGTAAAATAGATATCAAAAAGTTGAATTTGGCACAATTAGTAAAAAGTCTTGTGACCTGTTTAAATTAGAATTACATCTTTGGCTTCAGTATGTGAAAGCAGTTGAAGTAGGTTTGTCATCGCCCACTCTAGCTCAAACTACACATATATACAAAAACCCAATAGACACCCATTACACAATTTTGCATAGTGTTTTGCAATTTTTGCAGAAAGCATTTGTATACAAATGAAGAAAAGTCATAGGAAAGATGTCCTAAGCAAGGCGCATGTTTTGATGTAAATTTTTACATTACACACCAATAAATGGTGTGGAAGAAAAAACTAACAAATAAGCATGTGGGATAGCAATAGGTCGCCTGCTTTGCAGTGCAAAGGGGACAGGCACTGAAGTGCATATTTTACTCCTTTGTGTTGTATAGCGGGCACTAAGAATGAGTATTGCAGACTTAATCAATGTTGCCCATGAGCTTTGTATATCAGGCACACTGAATAAAGTTACTGACTTCAACCTGGGGAGATGTAACCTGGAGCTACAGCCTAGGACGTATGTTTCTGTGATGGAAAATCTGACCAAAGATGAGCCAGAAGAATGAGAAGGTCAAGAGATGACAGATATCTTACGCAGAGGCATTTATTGTAGAACTTGACATCAAGGAGATAATTAGAACATTTAAATTCCTACCTTACTCATACTAAACTCTGTTCTCTTGGAGGTGACAGTATCTCATACCAAAGTTCAAGGTCTGTCCCTGAATGTCTGTTGACGCCATTAGCTATCCTCCTGCCCACTTGCTATCAGGGAAAGCCTAGTCTTCGGCCTTGGTTGATATAAGGAGGAAAGGTAGATTTATTTGTGCAGATTCTCCCTAAGATACAACATCGAATATAACAGAGGGACTGTAACCTTCGCATTGGTTTTGCATGACTTAAGTGTGAAGATGTATAGCGACAGACAGAGAGGTGTCACGGTGTCAGGGTGACAAGGCCTGGTGGGTTGAAAATAGACACAAGTGATCCAAAGTATATATACCACAGAGGACACACAACAGATCACTGCAAATGATGACGAATAAATAAATGGTAAAGGAAATTGTCAGTCACTGGTTAGAGATTACAATTTTAATTTAATCAGTCCATGCAAATGATTTGAAAAAATATATATGAGGGACAACAGTATATCAATGTATATACTGTTCAGTGATTGGACAGTGATGTGTTTCACCCCTGCTACCTATTTAGTTTGAAGGAGTCTGCCTAGGGGATCACATTTGTGGTCATTTGCCAGCCCATGTGTCCACTTTGTGAGTGACAGATGACTCTTCAGTGACATCACTGTGTGGTTTCCCCAAAGTCTCCAGAACTGGGATTTGAAAGCTAACCAAGCCTGCTCAGTGTTTTGGGTGTGGGCCCCTGTGTCTGGGTTTACAAATGACTGGAATGAATGAATGACAAAGCCACTCTTTGCCAGCACAGTCATGCACACCCTCTAACTGCCCGTGATGACAGTCCTTTGACTGATGTATGTTCCGACCAGTGAAATTAAGTTGCACCTTGATCTTTTTTCACCAATCTCAGGATAGATTTTCTCCTTCTTCCTCAAAGATTTTTTTTTTTTTGCACAGTTGAGAGATGATACTGCTCCTCTGGCTGCTCTGGTTTTGTCCAATTAAAAAGGAAAACAGGCCATGTGTATTGTGTGATTATGGTATTGATGTACAAATTCAAAATGATTTTACTTCCTTGGTCAACAAAAACCTGACACAGGACTGGCTGTTATTTTTTTTCAGGTCACAATTTGCTTACTTGGGCTGCAAAAGCCATGAAAAGAGGACAAGGCAGATTGTTTCTTTAGTGTCTCATTTTTCATCAAAAAAGTAAGAAAGGAGTTTTGTCCTCTGAAGTAATGATCTGATTTTGAGAGATGCTTTGTTGTTTCTCTTTTTCTTTTTCAGTTATTTGACTGTTTATACACTGCACTGTGGACCTGGCTTTCTCTAATTTATCTTGTGTTTTGGGAGTGTACGTAGACGGGACATAACTGTGTGCATGAAACCATAGTAAAATTGAATTACTTTGCTCAAAACTCTGGTTACAGCATCCTATTGCAGAGCTGACAGATCTTAATGATGGCATTGAAACACAAAGGTCTAAGTTTTAGGCTTTAAAGTAAGGCTCTGCAGCTTAAACACACCTTCCTTTTGAGGGAAAAGTTGCTTTCCTCTAGCACGATGAATTTGCTCTGTCCTCCAAGCTTCAGTTTTCCATTCCTTTCTCTTCCCTTAATTGTCCTCTGGCTGACCTTCTCAGCCTCTGGCTCATTTTTGACAGCCTGTGACTACTTCCTGCCACACCACCCTGCAGTGTGTTGATTTGCCTAAGCTTCAGCACTTGGGAAAATCTGTTTAAGACGAATATAGAAATACCAAACATAAACATATGGAGACAAATGCAATCAGCACCAATACCTGATATGTCAATTCTTAAACTAAAACTTTGACAAGAAGTGTATTGTTATTCCATTAAAATAATAAGATCATTTTTGGATGTGCTAATTCATTTTCTCTATCAAGTTTCCCTGTATCAGAGCTTCTATGTTTTTTCATTCTTTGAGGTAGTAAAATACATTTTTATTTTCAAAAATATTGTATCTTTCAACTTTTGACTAGTCACACATTGACACATTCTGGACAAATATTTAAAATTTCCATCGCTACCTACTAAGTGACACAATGGCCCTATCATCACTTGAGCTCACAGACGGACTAAGACATGCTACAATCGCTACCTAGCGCAATCACGAGTAAGACGCTTTTGTTTGGGCAGAGACATTTTAGTTAAAATGTGCATTCAACCCAGTTCCTGTGGAGATTAATCGTTTAACTGTACAGCTACTGGACAGGCAAGCCATGTTTTTTGCAATAATACTGTGCTTGCTGCTAGTTAATGTGCTTTCTCATTACACTGACTGTGTGTCCACGCCGCTGGACTCTATGTCGTCATGTGTGTGTTCACAATAACTCTTGTTTCAACTGGAAACAAAACAATGGAGTTCAGTGGAGAAAGTTTACCTCTAAGGGCAAATATAGTGTCTACCCATGACTGTTTTCTCTCACTAATTCTCAGTTTCTGCTTTCCTCTTTTCTCTTGCTTCTTTTACTTAACACACACATCGACATGAACACCCACACACCACTGGCTTTAAGATAGCATAATAGCACATTTCTGCTCTGCTCTATGCCATCTTATTGTTGAAGACCTGCACGTGCATTCTCTGTTTTGCTCCTCACCTTTTTTTACTCAAGCTTGGTGGCACAACTGCAACCTTGAACTCTTGTGTGAGATAGGCGCTCACATGGTCACAACTGCCATCTTGCTTTCTCTCCTCCCTTCCCCTCACTTAACACACACATACGCAGGCAGGCAGGCACGCACACACACAGAGACACACGCACAGACACATACGCACACACAAACACACACACACATATTCACCAAACACACAAAAAGACAAGCACACACACAGACAAACACAAGCACACACACGCAAACACAAATACACAGTTATTCACATGCAAATGCACATATTTAGTCACTTAAGCACAAAGACATTGGATGTCAATATGTGAAGCAAGATAAAAAAAATAAAGATAAAATATAAATAGTAATATACATTTTAAACTTACATGTTGCTTAAAAGAAGTGAAAGAACTGATTTTTGAAATTAGCTTTTTTTAAGGGTCAACAACCCAGAAATATTGCTGCACACACACACACACACACACACACACACACACACACACACACACAACAAGGTCCTAAAGAAGTTCTAGAATGAAGATGAATCAAAGGCATGAAAAGTTCAAAAGAGTTACAGAAGTTCCACATCCAAAATCGCACACACACACACACACACACACACACACACACACACACACACACAAGGTCCCTTTGAGGATTCTAGAATGTTGATAAATCAAAGGCACTGAAGGGTCCTGAACAGTTTGAGAATATTCTTTTTCTCTCCCATTAACACAGTAAGTCCCCCCCAGACACACACGCATACACACTCACACACACACAAACACACGTGCCCACACACGCATATACACTTCAACAGTTCTAGAATGTTGATGAATCAAAGGCATTAAAAGGTCCTGAATAGTTGGAGAATTTTCTTTTACTTTCCCAGTGAGCCCCCCCACACATGCAGGCGCACACAGATATATACACACACATGCAGACACACACATGCACACCCACACACACAAACGCACCTACAAACACTCACACACACACGTGTTACATTCTTGCTTGCCCCTGTTGTTTCTTTAGTGTAGTTGCTTTTGGACCTCATTTGCTGTAGTTGTAGTTGTTCAATAGATATTTTTCAATCGAAGTTATTGATTTATAACCACTATTACTTAGATTTAATAAACATTATTATGGATTTAAAGATCAGTTGTTTATGATCATTTGTGCATGTTTATTGGAATTCGACTGGTTTATCAGGTCAGTGCTGGGATCTAGCCTTCACTGTTCTCCTTTTAATGTAAAATGGTATTTAAGCATTGACATTCTAAGTGAACAGCCCTTAGATTCAGTTGAGACTGAATGCATATGTGACAGCTGACAGGTCCTTTCACTAGAAATGCCTCCTAATAAGTAGGCATCTTGGCCATCAAGCCTGGTTCTTTGGTGATGTAGCCGGTACATGTGACTCTTGTCTGAGGTTTAAACCCACATCAGCCACAGAGCTGCTTTCTACCTCTGCAGTACATGGTGTACCCCTAGACACACACTCTCAGACATGTTATGAAGTGGTGATAATTGCTTCTGTCCAACAGTGACAAAGACTTCATTGCTTTTCCTCCTAATTTCTTCACGCTGCCTTACTCTTTTTTGTGTCCCATTAACATAATTGGCAGGGCCATCATTGCCCATCCACACAGTGATGATGAGTCCTCACAGCTGAGTGTGGAATAGTCCATCGGTGGCTGTGAAGGCAGTGGTCTGGCAAAATGTCACCCTGTCAGAGCACTGTCAGAGAGGATCTGTGTGTGTTGGACCACAGCTTCACAGTTTGTCTGGCCCTTAAATGGAGATTAAACACTGTCGACCACTGACTTAACATTTGACCGAGTCCACAAACCTCTGCATGGACATTTCTGTTAGAACTGCCCTTAAGAACCATTTTCACAACTATGTATGTGGAAGTCTTAGAGAGTGATTTCATTAAAAATATATTTATTATCCTCTTACCTCCAGGTTTTGTGACATGCATTCCCAATGCACAGTATAATTCAATTGGCCTCTATCAAGAAGACTAGAAGAGGATATCTACTAATTACTGACTTTGTTTTTTAATGGGATCAGTTTTCACTGTATTTACTCTTTACTTTACAATTTCAGATATATCCAATACAAAAGGGTATAAAAAATTATCCACAATACTTTAGAATACCAAAATATCCCAGGTTATACAAGTTCTGCATAATAAGATAATGAACCCGGGTGGATGATAAACATAGATCTCATTTTAGTATGTAACCTGATCTAACCTATGTAATTAACCCAAACCCTATGGCTGAAAAGTCAGACACAAAAAAACAAAACTAAACAAACAAGAAGAAACAAGAAAACCCAACTCATTCATGTAAATGTGTATGATGATGTACTCGTTGTCTGCAAGACATAAATGAAACTACTACTTTTTAATTAAAAAAATTACAGCATGTACAAAAGTTGATAAGCAGTATATGTGGGGTTTTTTTATGTATGCTTTTTTCTCCACTTTGGGAGGTCAAACAAGCTAAAAGTATAACATCTGACACAGTATCTACTTAAATGTCATGATGTATATAATCTTAGGAGACAGTTCCACATTTAAAACTCAAGAAGATAAGAAGCAAAGTAAGCATTCATTTGGAGTCACATTTTCATCCACATTATAAATGTATGTCCAGTATTCACCGTGCTGTTAAATCTGTGTTGGGATTAAACAACTCCTGAGAAATCTGGCTCATTAACTGCTAAATGCTCCATTATGTTCGACAGGTAGTTGCTAGATGCTACATTCTGTTTAGGGCTGGGCAGGTAGTGTACAGAGCATGTGTTTTCTTACTATTTGTTTTCTGTAGAAAACAGCAGTTATGAATGAAAATAATTTACCAAAACAATTTGTTAAAAGAGGCTACCTACTGAGACAGAGCTCTCTCTCATCACCTCTGATGGTCCTTGACATAAAGTTTGTGTCATTCTGGGACTGTTGATGAAGATCCTTGCAGAGTCCTCCATGGTGCTACAGCTGCTCAGGAGTCAGGAAGATGCCATATATGTGTATATTAATCCTAATCCTGTAACTCTTAGGGCTCAATTAAAAAAAGTTAAGAGTATGGAACAGTTGTACTGAAAAGGTTGAAACAAATCTAGTTTGGTTTCATGCCAGTGCTACCAAGCAAGCCACACCAGGTGAGCTAAGCCTATAGCCTACAGTTTAAATTTAGGCAACACCTATATATTTATTTAACGTACTACAGACAAAGGACAAGTCAAGTTGGTCAGAATTAAATATCATTAAATAATAAAATTTAGGCAATGCCTTGGTGCCTAGACCTAACAACAAATGCCTACAGTTAGAAGAAAAAAAGGGCTTACGACCATCCATGGTTTGTGATCGAACTGATCAAACTCAGACACTTAAATTTAGTTTCTGGATAATAAAACTTCAATTTTCTATTATATTGAAAATGTAATTTTTAATTATATGAAAATATTCATTTGATCTTTTGTGTGTCTGGTGATTATTGTGACTTCTTACAGTTTATCTTGATATCAACATATAGATAGACAGTTCTATACCCAGTTAGCCGAGATAATTTTTTCATATCTCTCACTCTGTGTGATCATCATCCAGTTTCACAATCAGATTTCCATGCTTTCTTGTGTCCCTGCTACTGTGGCTGACTGTACAATAGACCACTTGGCAAATGTTAAAAGGACAGTAAGTTGCTTTGAGCCACGCAAAGCTTTCCAGTTCCCAACACATTTCTTTTGGAAACATACTGGAATAAAACATTCAAAAGACATGGGATGCAGTGATGAATAAGTGATTTACTTCAATAAGAACATAATGAATTCAAGTTTACCATTAAAATAATCCTTGAACATTAAGTTTGATTTAAATTTTCGACCAAATCTTATATTATCAGTCATTGCCTTTTTGTACTGCTGAATGTTAATCACATTTTAAATTGACAGGGAGAAAACAGAAGCTGCTCAACTTCTTTGCTGATGCTTAGGATTTTTTTCATTAAAATTTTAAAAATATAAATTTCCTTGATTATTAATTAAAACACACACACATACACAGCCACAATAATAGAAAAAAGATAGAAAAAGATTAAGTCCTAGGCTCTGTGATCAAAAATTAAACATAAATATTAAACGTTTGACATAGATACATTGACTTATTTATTCCTTGACAAGCAGCCATATACTGTCAGTCTAGTTTTTTCTTTTTTTCTTTTTTTATTGCAACTACTCTTAAACTAAGTCTTCCTAGTGGACCCTTTACATTAATGGCCTGCCACACTGCAGCTGTAAAGTGCTGCTTTAGCAAAGTTAATTGGGAATTATTCTTACATTCTTTTTGGTGAGAAAAATGCAGTTGTTTAAACCCAACTTATTAATTCATCTCTATTTATTTGTTTAGCACCATATTATGCAAAAGCAGTACAACGTGATTTTCACAACAATATCCGCAAGAAGAAGATTTCTTAAATAAATACACGTGGATACATGATAACATACACATACATTCATACATACAAACAAACATGTAGAAATATACATACAGAAATACGGACATACTTACTGTTAAAATACCATATCTGCCTTTAGGATAATGCCATTAGTTTTGTTTTTAAGTGAGTTCGGTTTTAAGAGAGTACAGCTTTGGAGCACGTCTAAGTTTAGCAGGCAATCTGTTCCGTTCCTTGGGTGCATGCTAAATGCCTTCTCATCAGACCTTGAAAATGCCCCAGGTAAATGGAGGAGATTACTGCCTTGGGAATGTACTGGGATTGTAAATAGACAGCATATCTGAAATTACTGTGAGGTCAGATTATTGAGTGCTTTGGAGGCTAAGTGGACTGCTGTGAATTGCACTCTGAGGGCAACTGGTAGCCAGTCGAGTTTTTAAAGGACTGGACTTAGGTCTTCTATTTGTTTGGGCTTTTTTGTCATTTGTTTGTCTGTTTGTTTGTTTGTTTGTTTTTGCTGAATTCTGGATTAGTGTAGTCTATGGATTGTTTTGAATGAAAGGATGAGATATTTCAGTCCGTGCATGACAAAAGCATAAATAATTTTTTTCTCAGTCAAATAGAGAAATAACAAGTCAATTTTGGAGAGATTTTTGAGTTGGATGTTAGCAGTCTTCGGGATCAGTTAATTCAACTGCTCACCATCCATGACAATCCCGTTGTTTTTAATCTGTTTGCATGGTGTTGGTGTTCTAGACACCAGGTACCAACAAACTAGCTGTCTTTTAGTTTTAAGATCCACAAACAGTATTTCTATTTTGTCCATGTTCAGCTGAAGGAACTTTGTTGCCATTCAGTGGTTAGTTTCTTCCAAGTACTTAAGCAGAATACTATTGGCTGGAAAACATCAGTGGAAAGTGATATGAAAAGCTGTGTGTCATCAATACATTAGTGGTACATTATGTAGTGTTTGCTAATAATATGACTAAACAGAGGCATATATTAAAGAAAAAGAGGAAGAAACAAGATGGATTCTTGTGAGACTTTACTCACTAATACACATTTGTTGGTTTGCAAGTTCCCAAGTCAAACAGTTAACGATCTACTTGGCAGGTGGAATTACAAACCACTGGAGATCTGTGCTTAATGAACCTACCCAGCATTTCAGCCTTTCCAGCAGTATCCCATGATCCACTGTGCCAAATGCAAACTGAGGTGTAATAGTATGAAAGCAAAGTTATTTCCGTTATTCGTGTTAGTCCTCATTTCATTGAAGACTTTTTAAACAGCAGTTTGTTTACTATGTGGCCTTCAGAAGGCAGGCTAGAATATTATATGAATGTTGATATCTGTGACATAGCCATTCATTTGTAGATAAACAACCTCAACAATATTCTTAGGAAGTTGAAATTGAAAATTGACGTAAAGTTGATAAGGGCCTTTCTGTCCAGGTTGTTCTTTACGAAAGTAGGTTCATTAGCACCAGTTTTTCAGCATCAGGGTACATGTTGGCCTTTATTTATGTACCAGTACAAAAGTGCAGATCAAATAGCATTTGTGGTTTGGTTCAGTACAAGGGACTTTTTTTCATGCCTGCATCAAGTTGTTATTTTGGTGACTTTGCATTTATCCAGCTGTGCAGACATAGTTGAATCCTTAGTGTTAAAAAAAAATTAAAAAAAATAGGCTGACTCTTGTTTATTGAATTTAATGTGAATCAGGGAGTTAGCATGCATAATTATACAGTCAAGGGATGCTGTAAATGAACTGAAAATAAATTATACATAAATGACTAACGATTCAAAATCCCTTTCACCTACTCATCTGGTTTGGCAATTTACTTGAACATATAACTCCACGACTTTGTCATGTGCGCACAAAAGGTGAGGGCAATTTATGCATGACAGCTTAAGCCATAATTTAATGGTTGGACTAGTGTATTATGCACACTCAAAGGTTCAGATGCAATTTGTTTATTAACACCTCAACATCAGTGAGGTTGTGAGCGCACTGCTCTTTATTAATGCTGATAATAAATTATGTATGAATTTGACACTCCCAATAATTTACTCCCACTTTTCCACTGTGCCAGATGTGCTACAGATGCATTTACATTTGTATCAAAAAAATTACCTAAAAAGTTGGTTACATCTACCAGGGCTCCTAGTGCAAAGAACTCAGACCTGTGTTTGCACTGTGCTGAGTCTGACAAAAAGAGGGCCTGTTATCTTTACTTAACCACGATCACTTTTGCGCTGTGTGTGCGTTTGCATGCGTGTGCGGGTGTGGGTGTGTATGTGTGTGTGGGTGTGTGTGTGTGTGTGTGTGCATGTGCGTGCATGTGTGTATGCATGGAGGAGCTGTTTAACTCTTGCCTTTGGTGAAACTCCAACACAGAGAACAGATGATGAAAGGACAGAGGCAGTGCCACCAGCAATATCACAGCTTTTAATTTTTTTTTTTTTTTTTTTTTTTGCCAGGATGCTGCAAAAAGGCTAAGAAGCTACATGCAGGTCCTATAACGGCAGATAAATCCCTGCTGTTTAATCTGGTAACATTGTGGCTAAAATAGTGGCAAAGAGTAAGTATGATGTAAAGAAACATGCATGTTAGTACATCTTGCTATATCAGCAAAGACCAGCAAACATGTTAACAAGGTCATGTCCACATGTTGTATGGTAAGGATTACACTATCATAACAGGCCTAATATATTGTGTTGTGGTTTCATATTTTAGATTGAGTGTTACAGTGTGTGAAATCATGCCTATTTAATAACTTAAAGTTGGGTATTTTCTGTCTTAAATTAGTGATTGAATCAATCTTTGTGTTCCTTTGCAGCTTTACTCTGCATGCAGATGACCAATAAAAACTTACAAAAACAACTGAACTACAGTTATACACTTTCAACTGACTACTGACTTAGTTTTGTTAATGATATATTGGCATGATGTTTTATACTTTCTGCAAATTTTATTAGTTTGTCTAATTATTTACTCACAATCTGAATAAAACAAGATTCAGTTAGGAGTTTATTTTTCAAATTGACTCTTCAAAGACTTAGCTGGACAAAAGACTGACTGATCCAGGGATGGGAAACCAGCTGCAAGTAGCATCATCATCACTGCCATCTCACATCAGAGGCCTTGCCAAAGGGAGGCAGTTCTAACCATCACATCACATAAGAGATTGGTATGATATATGTGTTTAATAATTTAGTATGACCCTCCAAGGATGTTGGAAAATTGAAATGGCCCTTGATGAAAAAAATATTCCCCACCCCTGATCCATTATATGAAAAATTATAAAAAATCAACATAAAACATTGAATGAGAGGATCGGACAAACTTTGACTGTTGGTGTAATTTAAAAGCCAATTTACACCACACACTTTACTTTTTTAAAAAATGAACAATGACCTGCTTATGGTTATAAAAAGTAAAATACAGCCAAACTCAGGTGCTGAGTTTGGCTGTATTTCCTCAGTAGCTGTTTGCGTGTACTAGCTTCTGAGTTAATAGCCCTCTTACAAACATGCTCTAGGAAGTCGTTCCTCATGCGGTTTCGCATAAACAGCATTTTGCATGCATTACAGCACCAGGCTGGGGCAATGTAATCAAGAATGTTAAGGATGCCGAAACATATTTTTTTATACCAGCATGAAAGCTTCCATCAAAGTACAGAGTGTTTCCCGATATGTAAACAAATCTTCAGCCTCTGAACAAATTGAAAGTAAATAGTTTTGGGGAAGAAAATAGTTGTAAATCATGTTCTTGCTATTCACTCGGGCTCATATTTCCTGAATATTTATGTGCTTAGGATTCAATGTGGAGGTATTTACATCTGAATAAATAATCTTCCTGGTTTATTTATAAACACAAAGTTTTAGTAAGGATACTATATTAACTCACACAGTGTTTTGAAATATAAAGGGATAAATGATAAAATATTATGGAATGGACAGTAATACACTATGAACACATCCATCATAGAATTGTGGCATGTATTTATTCTGGAAAATGACAATAAAATGCAAAACTTTCATTTGACCTCTGTAATTTCATAAAAGTAACAATAATAATGTAACTGGGCACCGCCCATGAGCCCTCCCTCTTATGGTGCACTGTGAACTGTAATAATTTAATACTCCAGCATTCAGTTCCCATGTCATTTGTTTAAGTGGGCAGTTTGCTGATGACCTTATGATTTTGTAATTAGTATGTGCATTATCTAGTGTGCTGGCTGTGTGCATGAGATACAAGTGTGATTTAATATGCAGAAGATGAGGCTCACACCAAATGTGGCTGTGTGTGTGTGTGTTTACAAGAGAGATTTGAAGTGTTACAAGTGCTATCTGGTGGCCCACAGATGGGGTACTTCCCATTGCGTCTGTGTGTGTTCCTGTATTTGAGAGTGTGTGAAACAAGTGTTAAGTACTGCACGCACAATGTTCTGCCCGTTGTCAGTGTGATGATGATTTCTTACAGCTCATGTTAGACATTTGTTTTTGATTCATCATATCCTATAAAGAATGCTATCACACTGTGGAGGATGGTGTTAATTATTGAAAAAGTGTAATCTAAGCATACCGTATACAATATGTAACAATAGAATTACATGTAATGATCTAGCCATGGCAAACACTTACAACAGTGGGAGTCTAATGAAGTGTTAATCATTTCTAAGGTTTTAAAAGTATACTCTGACCATGTGATGCTAGACTATGCTGTTTGGGAAATCTGTTTTTAGGCTGTGAAAGACACAATCATCAGTCAGTATGTATAATATCTGTTTGTTTGGCACGTATCCAAAAAGATGCAATAATGGGTCTTTAGTGTTCACCTTACCTCTTAGTTAACCAAGAACATATGAACATGCTAATGCTAATACTCAATAACATTAAGGGAAATCAAAGTGGTCCAAAGTGCCAGTGTGGGCAGACCCGTCAATTAACACTACCATCACTAGACAGATGCTGCCAGTAAATATAAAAATTGTGATTTTTTTTCTTTTATTATAATCATCTTTTATATATGACTGTTTTTAGCTTCCATTAACAATCTCATCTTTTTTTCACAATCCCCTTGCTGTCATGGTTTAAACATCAGGCTAGCTTGTTTGGCTATCAGACTGTACGGGGAGGGCTTATTATTGAACAGCAGAAAAACAGTTTTTTGAAGGCTTTGCTTTTATGACATGTAACAAAATAATGAATGGTTCCAATTAAAACAGAAAGTGTTTTATTAGTTACTCAATAAGAAAAGAAAACTAATTGTCAAGTCTAACTCCAACTATTGTGGAACATATTTTTCACAGCTTTTTCTCTGAGACTTACCAAATGGTGATGAGAGAAAAATATGAAAAAAACAAATGAGTAACTTTCCTCCTCACCATACATTGTTTCTGTTACATTATTAATGGGAGCAATTTTGAGAAAATCTGATGATGCAACAGCATTGCCATGTAAAAAAAAACAAAACAAACATCAAACTCTGCTGGTCATACCCTGTTAAAGTCTAGATACATTGGTGTGACCATGCTGCTTCTGAGCAATATTTGTGAATTGTTAAAAGTATCATAAAACCACAGGAAACTTAACCAATACACTGAATAATTTACAACTACACTGCCAAAATGAAGTTTACTAGACATCACACGAACTTGCTTCTCGTGATGTTTTTGAGCAGCCATGTCTCAGTCAAAACACCTCTCTCAAATTAATGTATCCAATTTACATGTAATAATTCTGCTATGCATTTGGAAACTTCACAATTCACAATTTCCCATAAAGAGCTGGGCATGAATACTCCATCAGACCTATTTGTAATATCACAATGTTGCCAAAATGACAGTCTCCATTTCCACCCCTGAAAAATGGAAGCTGTACATGTTCACAAACAATCGAAACCCAATCAGTTGAGTTTCTAGTGAAGCTAATTTAGTGTGCATGGGAAATTATACCATTGTCATGCAGAATATGCCAGTAATTACTTAAATTGAGCAGGAAAACAGAAATCAGCAATAAACAGCCTTTAGATAGTCTGTGTAGTTGATAAGGTGTGAGAGTATGTGCCTCAGTTCATCAGTGTAGCATTATGAAAAAATGAGTTCTGCACTGGTTCTGTGAAAAACTGTTTTTGTGTAAATGTTTAAAAAGGAACTTGAAAGATATACGTAACTCCTTCATAGGCATTTATGGACACATTCTTTTCCTCTCCTCATTTTTTGTAATTCATTTTGTTTACTCTAATCTAGCCCTACCAATTGGGAGCTTATGAGCATTCTTATTTCAACAGCTAGCCTCCACAGTCCAAATCAGCACAAGCTCAGTCTGGGAATTGGAGCGTGCTTTCAGCAAGTAAAGAGAAGGAAGTACCCCAATTAAATCCCAATGATGAAAGAGGCAGAAAGGGAGAAGTATAGAAAAAGAGTAAATCAGAGGCAGACTGCAAGAGTTTTAAGGGAGAAAGAGTAAGTGAAAAACACGGCAGGAGCCAGACAGCAAAATGAGACTGAACACAAGGAGAGGAAGAAATTCAGGAAAATGAGGTGAGGAGGAAATGAGTCCTCTGTTTTTGTCAGCAGCTCGGTCGGCCCAACCTCCGCTCCCTGAGACACTGATGACAACAGCAGCATTCAAAATTCATCATTATTGGAGAGATAAAGTGACATGATGATTCTGGAAGAGAACAGAAGGTTCCCTCAAAATAGCGTCCAGATGCCGCTTTTATATTTTATGTCTTTTTTTATCTTTAATATTTTTTCAGCTCAATTATTCAGTCAACCTCATTAATAGATATGACTGCAGTGTGTGCAATCACTGTGCCAGACATTTGATCTGTTCTGACTCTGGGTGTCGGGGGCTTTAGCGGGCATTGTTTTTCCTCTTTCATGATGGCCTGCGCTTTAGATCAGCTGCTGCCGACCTCATTATTTTATCACAGAGGGGGATTTGAGACGAGCCTGTGTTGCCTGTTTTTCACTTTATTACCTCACTTTTCTGTGGCAGAGGCCGAGTTACTCTAAAGTTGAAGTAGTTTGTTGGGCTCTGCATGCCTAGAAAAGCTGACTTGTGGTTACATAAGGCCTTTAAAATGTCACTGTTGCATGATGTACCACACTAGAGGCAGCATTAATAAAGGAAACTTAAAAATGTCACATGCCTTTAATGTCGTAAGTCATTATTTTATAGCGTTTCTATTGTTTATTTATTCAATACCATACAGTGTTACAGCTCCACAGTTTCTTCTGTTAGCTCACGGTCGAAAGATTAATATTAAAGCAAGTACTGCTCACTGCTAACTTTGGAATACACTTGCTTACAGTAAACTATGACAATAAAAAGCTGTAAATAAATCAGTGATGCACTTATCCATCTACATAACTCACACTTCAGGTCTACCTAGTCAGCACTGGAGCACGAGTCCAATGATGCCAAATCATCCTCTGAAAGTTACCACATTTAAATTTTGACTATAAAACTCTCACAAAATTAATTTTGAATAACTTTGAAAAAAAGATTAGTTAATTTAATCTCTCTGTTACTCTCTTCCACACACATCCACATTCACATAAACAAAAACACATACACATGCACACACCCACACACAAAAAATTCCTCTTACCCTCAGGAGATCCATTGTTGAGTTATACTTCAGATCAAATACCTTAAAGTGAAATATATTTAATTTTCTGTGGCCAAAGCAAAGGACATTTTGGAAAAAACACAAACAATACCATATGTATATGTAGGAGGATTTGTTTTCAGAATATAAGGCAAATGGAATATAACATTCTGGAATAAGCCTTTGTGATAAATCAAAATCTAAATGCACATGGGAATTAGTATTGTTTTGTTTTCATCACCTTAGAATGAGTTCATTACATCCACAAAGGGAGAGGGCCCTCTTCTAAGGAGTTTGCCATGCTGCATATGCTGTACTACAATAAACTAGAGGGAAAACACAAACAGTGGTTCTGTTACACTAAGGAGCACGGTGCATCTGGTTGGCGACATTCTGATTGACTGGCTTAGCATAAGCAAAGTTTTTGTGGGGAATTGTGTTTATGCTATGAGGGAGAATATTACCAATTTAGTTCAGTAGAGTGCACAGCCTGTGAGAGTTAGACCTTCTTGCTGGGCTAAAACATAAGTCAGCTGCTTTGGCTCAGTCAGATGGATGGTTTATTTCTGTTGTTTTGAATAGAAAACTGATAACCAATATGTCATATTTTAACTTGAGTTTGATAAGAGAATTTTCACATTTCAACATAACACAACCGAGGAAAGATCTCATCTGTCACATACTCATCTGAATCACTGGACCACATTCCCCTGCCAAGGATGATCACAGGGTGATCTGAATCAGAGCCAGCTGTAAACCTGGATAAATACAGCTGATTGGTGGCCCAGTAGGGGCTGAAAAGTGCATCTTTATCATTTACTTTGTAGCAGGCACTGAAGAGAACAAAATCAAGAGCAAAATACTTCTCAGACCTAATCACCTCCAATCAGCACAACCCCGGAGTCCTATTTAGGACCATTGCTCAAATAGTCAATCTTGGGTCTCCTGCTGTCATTTATTCATCTAATGCAGCCTGTGAAATGTTTTTAAATTTTTTCATCAAGACAATTCAGGACATCAGGTCAGAGATTCAGTCTCCCACCTCTGTCTTTGTATTAGCTTGTCCTCAGCTAGATACTCTGTTTTTAAGGAAAAAAATGGAGCAAGATTTACATGATACAATCTCACACACGATGCTATCTTCTAGATAACTGGACTTAACACCCAACAAAAAAAGTCTCAGACACTATAGCTCTTTAGCTGCTGTCTATTATCAACTACTCTTTGTGGTCTGGTTGTGTTCCTTATTTCAGAACTGCCAGTGTCCAGCCTCTTTTTAAAAAACCTGGTTCTGATCCTTCATTTTCTTTTTATTACAGAGAAAATTGTTGCTAATCAACTACTAACATTCGCAGCAAAAAAAATTTCGAAGAAATTTCAGGCTGATTTTAGGCAGCCACACAACACAGAGACTGCTCTTGTAAGACATCATCAAGAAGTAGGAATTTAGGTGGGATTTTCGGGGCTGCCCTCCAGTGGTTTTCCTCATACTTTTCAAACAGAAAATTTGTTGTGTTCCTTGATGGTTTCAAATCTTCTCAGGTTGTATCTATATATGGTGCAAGCTGCAAGATTATATTTTAGGACCCTTTTTTTTTTTCCTTTACATACTCCCTTTGGGCCATATCAGACAGTGCAGTATTTCATTTCATTGCTATGCGGATGATACTCAGCCATATTTATCATGTACATCCTCTTACACAGCAATAAGTTCTCCTTTACATACTTCAGCCTCAGCCAGTCTTCAATTGCACATCTCCAACTTGTGCAAAACGCTGCTGCCTGATTTTTAACAGGCACGTCCAGATGTGAACACATTACCCCTGTGCAGTCGTCACTCCACTGGCTTCCATTTTGTTTTAGAATTGATTTTATACTTCTGTTGTTTGTTTTTAATGCCATCAACGGCCTGGTTCCCTCCCACTTATCCGAGATTTTAACTATCCATGATCATGGCACGGCGCTGCGTTCTTCAGGTCAGCCTCTGTTAGAAGTCCCAAGGACGAGATATAAACAGTGGGGTGATCGATCTTCCGCTGTTGCTGTTCCCAGACTATGGAACAAACTGCCCCTTGACATTCGCACCACTACTGACCTCGGCCTTTTTAAATCTAAGCTGAAGACCCACTTTTTTAGATTGGTGTTCGATTCCGACTAGGGCAGTCTTGTTTTTCTATGTGCACTTATTGTATTTTATTTATTTATTTATTCATTTTTATTCTGTTTGGTCTATTTTATGTGCTTTAGCACTTTCCACAGTCCAAAACCTGTGTTTTATGTATTGCTTTTATGTATTGTTTTATGGCTTTGCTGTAAAGCACTTTGGGTATCTTTTTGGTTATTGTAAAGGGCTATACAAATAAAATTTGATTGATTGATTGATACTTGTTTAAAATTGGATGGCAGTGAATTTTCTTTGGCTGGATTCCTCCAAAATGGACATCCTTGTCATAGGCCCTAAGCACACCCAGGACCAATTTCTGTTTGCTCCTTGCTCTCTAGCACAGCAGGTGGTGCAGACTGAAAAGAACCTAGGTGCCATTTCAGATCAAAATCTTACCCTCCAAACACCATCATAGTTGTGTTACTTCTGCTTGAGATATTTTTGGGATTAGATATTTTATTTTTTTAAATGATTTACAAAAAGTGTGGCATGCTCTTATTACCTCTTATCTGGATAATTTTACTGCAGTGTTTTCATGCCTTGAACAAAACTCTGTTGCACAGCTTCAGGGTGTCCAAAATGCAGCTGCATGACCTTTAAGAAAATCATATAAGCATGACCATATCTCTCCTATTTTGGCTATCCTTTACTGGCTGCCTGTCCATTTTAAAATTGATTTTAAAATATTACTTTCGACTTTTAAGGCTCTAAATTGAATGGCACTAATCTTCTTGTCTGAGCTTCTAATTCATCGTTAGCCGGACTGTTATTTGAGATCCGCAGACAAGGATCTGTTAGCTATTCCCTGGTTCCGACTTAAGACTAAGGGTGACAAGCCCTTTGCTGTCAGGGCTCCAACCCTGTGGAAGTTTCTGCCTAAGAACTCATTTAAAAAAATATTGCCTGCTTTTAAACAGCATGTGTCAAACTCAAGGCCTACGGGCCA
Source organism: Acanthurus leucopareius (assembly GCA_029814765.1). Classification (NCBI taxonomy): domain Eukaryota; kingdom Metazoa; phylum Chordata; class Actinopteri; order Acanthuriformes; family Acanthuridae; genus Acanthurus; species Acanthurus leucopareius. The sequence continues at coordinate 2,479,518 of JAQMCX010000058.1, read as the reverse complement.
CATCCGGCCCGGAATACAATTATATCCGGCCTGCGAGATAATTTTAGAAAGATCTTTTATTATTGTTATTAATGGCCTGGCGATATGATGCGCTGATAACACACAAACTACAGATCCCATAATGCAGCGCAACAGCTGCCTCGCCAAACAAAAGGCTACCCGGGAACATTCCCGCATCAATCAAGTCAAGCGTCTGTTGCTGTATACAACCCTATTGTAAAGTCAAAGCTAGCCCCTAACAATGACGAAGAGAAAAGTTGATTCTGAAAACAGAGCCTTTCAAAACAGATTGGAGGCTGAGACTATGTTTACTGACATTGCCAGTAAACCCGTGTGACTTATTTGTGGAGCTAATGTGGCTGTAATTACGGAATTGAATCAAAATGGCATAAGAGCAAAGAAAAGTGAAAGTTTTGTTTTGTTGTTATTTTAACTTGTGCTGAAAAGCACAAATTTTATCTATATTTTCAGGGGGTTTTTTTGCAGCATGTTAATATTTTGAATTTGTATAATTTTGAAAGGAGAGGTTTTTATGGAGAGCAAAATGTTTTAATATATTCAAAGTTTAAGTTATTTAAAAAAATGGCATAAGAGCAAAGAAAATTGAATGTTTAGATTTGTTGTTATTTTAACGTTTACTTAAAAGCACAATTTTTATTTATTTTTTCATGTTTTTTTGCAGCATGTTCACATTTCTAACTTGTATAATTTTGACAGGAGATATTTTTATGGAGAGCAAAATATTTTAACTTATTCAAAGTTTAAGTTTATTTATTCTGGAGTAATATTCCTGTCTGTTTTTATTCATATCTATGTTCAAAAAAGGTTTAGTTTTAGTTTGTTCAATAAATGTTCATCCTGTTCAACCCGCGACCTAAAGTGTACTTTGAGTTTTGGCCCCCTATGCAATTGAGTTTGACACCCCTGTTTTAAACCATCTCTTTAAATGCATCTTTATTGTTTGGCCTTTACTTAATTAACTTATTCGTGTCTTATATCATTCTGTTGCTTACAAATGTTAATTTCATCGTTTATTCTACTGTCACTTTTAAACAGTTCTTTTAGGCTCTTCTCTTTGGCAATTGATGACTAGCTTTTTATTGTTTTTTGTGTGTAAAGCACTTAGTAACGGCTGTTTCGAAAGGTGCTTTCTAAAAAAAAATATTATTATTATTATTATTATTATTGCAGAGAAGCAAAGCAAAGGACAATCATGCAGGACAGTGGAAGGATACAAAGAAAGGTTGTATATATTACAGGATGAGTACCAAATACCCTCCTCTGATGCTCACCTGACTAAAAACTAATGTGAATCCCAGTTTATAAGGGTGTTGTTTACTTGGAAAATAGGTGCCAGGTGTATCTAGAGAGTTTTATTTATACTACTTATTTTTTTATTTTACTTTTCGGTGATAACAAGCACTTACCTCCACTTTACAAGAATAGCGGTGGTGGTTTCTTTTTCACATTTTTGTTTCTTTTTTTGTCAAGATGATGGGTGTAAAAGCATTTTTTTTTAATTATCTTACTATAAAATGGGTTCATCTTCCCTAAAGCCAGAGGATGATCATATTCTTTTTTAAGGTGACCTTGAGAACATGTTTTTTAGTAACTTGCAGCCTGATTTATGTTATGAAAAGAGCTTGAAACATGTAGGCTGTGGCCCTTTGGCACTGTATTTATGTCTTAACTTGTTACAGTTTTATTTTTATTATGTCTTTTGTTGTATTTTGGAGAACCACAATGGGTTTGGGCCTTTTTGGCCAAGTGCTGTTTTAATCTGCAATGATTTAAGGCACTGCTCTAAATAGATATTCCATATTTAAAATCATCAAGGAATCATTTTGAAGCAGGAGATTGCAGTGAACAATGTAAACTTATGCAGGTGTTTCACAATGAAGAATGAATACTAATAAGAGGTTTGTCAGTCCATTCTCTGTGTGAGATGTCAGCACTTGACATCTCCCACTTGTGAGTGTGAAGCTGCAGGATTTGGCCTGAAAATCCAACCATATGTCTCTGCCAGCATGAGGCCTCCATCCATGCCACATGAGAGCTGCTTCACTTACTGCCAAACCCGGAATTCACACACAGTGAACATAGTTGGCACCATGAGTGCACTGATTGATTCCTACGACAGAGGGTGAAGTGACCCAAAAAGCAACAATGTCCTCAATTTTGCAGTTGCAGCAAATTTGACCCAGTAAATTTGTGGTTAAAGATAAATTTATGTGTTCTGAGTCTTGACAGATTTCTTATTGTGGTAGGATTTGAAGGTCACAGTGGTAATAAAGAGAAAATCATCACTGACAAAAATTCTCTTCCCCGGAATGAAGTTGTCACAGTTGGTGTCATGTTGATGGGAAATTTCTTTTAAAATAACTTCACAAAAAATGCTTATGTCAGGTCCTGGGTGCTTGATAAAATCACCATGCATTCTTTTAATGAGACATTATTACTGAGGGCATAAAACTGAATTTCTTGTGGCAGTCTTGGGCTGAAAGCATCTAAAAATTCTGAGCTGTCAAACTATCCCCATTTCCAAGATGGAACATTATCCTCCAGATGTTAGTCTCATTTAATGCATATGAACATCCATATTGATTAGTCAATCTTTTTGACTTATTAACATTAAAACTTTATTTATTTTTTTGCCTTTTATCTTGTTTTCTGCCCAGTCTCTCTTGTAAATTACTGCTTCAAGTGCTCCCTGCTCTCTAGCATCACTAATTATATACATTTCCATTACTAATTCCTATTGATAATCTAAATCAACCACTCTTTGATGTGCTACAAACAGAGATAAAATGAATGTAATAGCAGTGTGTTTCAATAGCAATGCCATAAAATAGACACTTCACCTGTATTAGCCAGAAACTCTGCTCTAAACTTTCCAAAACACATCAAGTATTTTTTGTTTAAATTTTAGTATGTATAAACTGAATTTCAAATTGCAAGAAAATAGGTAGGTAACACATACAGTACTGAGACAAGGCCTTAAAATATGAAAGAAATAAACAAAACTGTTGATAAAAAACCTAAATACCAGTGTTGCAATTAATGTCAATTAAATTGATCAAATTAGAGTATTCCCAGAAATAATTGAAAGTCCCTCTCCTGACATATTTTAACACATGTATGTAAAAATGCTCAGAAATGAATAATATTTCGTTTGACATTGTTTCTTCAGGGGAAACGTACAGTACTAAAATTTTGCTTGTTGCAATTGAAATTAAAGTCCAATTCTTGCCATTAATTCAAGCCCAAAAATATCTTTTGAAAAATTTAATATTTAGACTTATGTTTTTCAAGATAAAAAGTATGAAAAGTAATTCATGTGTCACAGCTGTTCAAATGCCACAATACACCACTGGCCTTATTAGGTGTGTGTCGGGCTATTATTATTCATGAAGTCTCACACATGGCCATACCCACAGTCAACAACCACTCCCTTCCATCTTATCCTAGACTCTGCATTTTTGCATGCTTAGTACTGACCAACTGTTTCACTTGCTAAATTTCAGCCACCCTATATGAATTTTGATTTACCACATCCGAAGAGGGTGATGGAAATCCCACATTTGAAACAAAATCCTCTAGTCCACAAAAAGGTTTTTTATGGTTTTTAGCTTTCGGTGGTTTTTGACCAATGCAAAAAAAGTCAATGTGCAAATTGGGAAATGGAAACATTTGTTTTATAAGTTGTGATGTAGCAAACACTGAACTCATATGACGGCTGTTTACACTGATTTCAACTCTGCATTTCTCCACCTTCATCTCCTGACAGCATTAAACATGGCCAATACTAGCTGAAATGAAAGGAGAACTTTCCCAAATGAAAATAATTCCTGCAGATCTTTCTCCATTGCCAAGTTCTACGTTCCCAGAGCAACTTCTTTTTTTGTTTCTAGTTTGAAACCTCTACTTCTTCAACATTCTATTACAGCTATGGTATGGTACATTGCATATATTGCCATCTTGCATCTTGTTGAGATTTTTGCTTCAACTACTTGATGAAAATGCACCATATTCACATTTAATTTTTTTTCTGTCCTTGCGGACTTTCAAATTTTTGCTTCACTTGAGATGGAAACCAGACTACTGACAGCACTCCCCCTCTCGCCCCACCCTTCAATGTTGATGGGACTGGTTCCCAAGGTTTGTGAAACCCTTCTTGTCTATGGCTGCCTTCTTGAGATTGTCACCAGTACACTTCAGTTTTAAGGTAGAAATTCACAGCAATGACATTGACTGCTAAAGGTAGTTAAACGTTTGTTTTTGACTGGAGGAGGTCTTTACGTTTTATGAAAGTGCACAGACATCTCCCCTGTAACTTGTACAAAGCAACATGGCCGTAATAGGGTTAGCATGACAAACAATAGAAAGTTTACAAGCTGTGCCAGTACAACACTCATGTTCTTTGGGCCCTAATTCAATACAGTTGGAGGAATATTAGAGGGAAAAATAAAATTCTAAATGCTTTCTAGACAGTATTTCGACTTAATAAATGCTGGAACAACCAAAGGATGTATATAGTGACCTTTACTTTTCTTAAAAACTAAATTCAATTTGCCACCTCTCTGTATGGACTGCTGTTGACAGCAGGTCTTTAGCAAAGTACTGGGAAAAGCCTGAAGGGACTGTAACTCACAGTTATTTATAACGCACATTGACAAATACACAAACATTGGGCCAATGTAAAAAACTCAATAATACTTTTCTGCCGATATGCAGTGCTGCTCTAATTGATGATTAATTGATGTCACTAAACATAGCCTGCTTGCAAATTATTGCACTCTGTTTATTTGTACATTTTCCACACTCTTAACTTTTTTTGATTCAGGTTTTTTGGACTAAGGGCATCTATCACTGATGATATCATTTATCAGTAGTGACATAGGGGTTCCAACAAATCTGAACAGTTGGAATACTCTTGTGTATTCTGTAGATAGATCATAGTGACTAATACTACCACTGAGCAGTGCAGCATACCATACACTATCAGAGCCTGCTGCTCATACAACTTGCTTTGATATTGTCTTCCCCTTATATACAGTGGCTGATCACTGTAGGCTTTGGATAAAACCATTACACTGATGGGAAACAATGCAAATTTAATGCTAAGCATAATACTACCATATAAGCAATGTCCCTGACAACAATGTTATATGTCAAAAACACATATAAGAAAAAATCTGTATGTACACTATTGTCGGTGCTGCACTGCACTCTCTACTCACATAATTACTTTGTGCAATCTTTTTGTTTGTTTGTTTGTTTATTTTAGACAAAACAATAAAGCCCATAGCCTGTGCCCTCAAACTCTACTACTGTAACATTTATATATGATGCAAATATGAGGCATATAGCTTTGGTCCTGTCGAGAGAACCATCTGGCAGGGCTTTGAAGCTGAGCTTGCCATATAAAAGACTCTTTCTTAATCAATTTCTGCTCGAGGTAGTTTATTTTGTGCTTGCTATCCACAACATTACTGCTGCATCACTTCCTGATTTTCCAGACTTTGCTAAGACTTTGTTGGGTTATATGGGATTTGTTGTCTAGTTTTATTTTGTATGGCAGAGATCCTGGAGACTAAATAGGTACTGTCATTGTCTTTCAATGGTGATATCTGCAGCAACTCTGTAACACAGCTGTGTCAAGTCATTAGTTAGCACGTTTTTCATGGGAGGTCCACTATGGCTCATCTCTCTAACATATGAGAGGGATTTCCTGAGACCTGGCACTTGACAAGGGCTGGTCAAATGCTTCTTTTCCATTGGTCTACTCTGAGGCATTTGCAAAAATGTTGGGGAAGCAGTGGTGATAGCAGTGAGGCCAGGGAATGATGGACAAGGACCAGCTTTCTGAAACAGTGACACTATCCTCTGAGAACTGCAGGGCAGTGTGTGCTGCTTGTACAGAGAATAGGCATTTAAAGCTACTTGTGTTTGAGCACTTTGTTGCACATATGCAAATTCTAAGTAAGTAAATGTTGCAAGCTATTGGAGGAGGTATTACTCATAAGGTCCAAGAGAGGGTGAAAGAGAGCACCACTAAATGAAGCAAATGCATCATGAAAGGGGACCTGGGGTTCTGGGCAACATTAAGATAAAGGCAGTAGCACCGTTGTTTCTGAGGTTAGAAAATAAAAGGTGAGATGTGTGAAATGTGTTATGTGTAGCCAGTGTAGATGAGGCAGAGGAGGGAGGAGGAGGACTGTTCTGGCACATGTTTCTGGAGGTGTTGTAAATGAGGTCAGGTACACATCCATTATGGGAAATTCACATATTCCCTTCCCTTGACATCGATGCCTTACATCACGTTGGAACAGTGCCTCGCTGAAATCTGTCTTAAGTCTGCAGATGAGGCTCTTTTTTTTGCATTCTCAGACCATCCATAGCTATAAAAAGAGAAGTTTAAAACTAAGTTGAAGAAAGTGAGAAAATATAGGAAAAACAAAACATAAGCAAGCAGGTCGCCTCACTCTCTCTCTCAAAGCTGATAAAGAGAGATTAGTAAAAGACACAGACTGATGAATTACAGAATACACAGAGAGGAATTACATTATATTGTCAAAGATCGGAACTGACTTTTCCAATGAGAAAATCACAGAAAACAATTGAACTTGTAAAAAAATATGTGCCTTTTTGCAAGCACAATTCAGAATACTGAAAGTAGAAAAGAATGCTGCCCAGCTTGCCTATACATCAAGGGAAAATGAGAACACAAAGACTGAGAAAGAGATGTGCGTAGAAGTGAGATAAAAGAGGCATAAAAACAGATATGCAGTCAAAAATATGGAAAAAAAAGAAAAAAGAGAAGAAATAAAGTCAATCCTCTCTGCCTCTCAGGCTCTTAGTGATCATTTATTGATCCAGGCATGCTTGTCTGTCAATAGGCAAGCCTACTGTTCAAGAACAGGACTGATTGTTCATTTGCATTACCAGCCATCAATCAGTACAGGACTGAGTATGTGCAAGAGTGTTTGTTCTCTGCCTGTATGGGTGTGTGTGTGTGTGTGTGTGGTTTGATCGATCACAGTGTTGCAGTCTCTCTAGGTCTCTCTAATACCTGGCTAAGTAACTGCTGTCAACAGCACTACAGAATGCAAGCTCCTGCTTCAAAAAAGGAGACAACATGGGGTCCTTGTAGTTTGATAATGCAGCGTGGACCTGTGAAAGAACTCTTTAATCTAAACTTTCATCCATTTCTGTTGATCAGAATTTAAGGGAAATACCGTTTTTAACTTGGGACTGCAAAGAGAAGTTTGCATCTAACACATCATGTGTGTTCTAGTTCACCTTTTAACATCCTCTGTGTTTTATTTCTGTGGTGAATAAGTTGAAGAGAACACCATATTTTCTCCTTTCAACAAAGATCACACTTTCTTCAGATTGGCCAACTTGTGAAAGCTTCTAATACAAGGTTGTATCATAAATTCTTGTTGATTGAAAAAAAAAAAAGATTTTGATGCTGGCACACAAAATATGTATGGCTTAACTTAAGAGATATTACTGCACAATCAGCATTAATAGTAGTGTCATTGGATTTATAGGCAATGTATTTCTTTCTGTAAGGTCACATTTTAAGTTCTGTTATTACACTGTTTTTTTTCTCTGATTTTTTGTGCTTGGGCTGATTTCAATCAACTGTTGGGCATTTTTTGTTAAACAGACCTTGCCTCCATGGATCAATGAAAATAAATTCAATGAGGTCAGGCTTAGCTGAAAACTAAACTCCTTTTTTCACTTAAATGATTTTGGTGAAATAGGGTTGTAGTTTATGGAAAAGTATTTGGGAATCTTGGAGTTGATTTGGGGCATATTAAAGAAAAAATGTGCACAGGCAGGCATATGCAAGGTTTTATAAATCTTCTTTTTTTTGGTATGATATGAAGAGTTACATTCTTATTTTCACACAATAAATCTTTATTTTGATTTCTCTGCACAGTTCAACAATGATGCCCCTGGTGTTTTCGTGTCAACCACAGGAGTTTTGGACTGCTGGACAGAGGAGCTTTTCATGTACAGGCAGGGCTATGCAGTTAGCAGACTTAGCTCAAATGACCACTAACTGTAAGACTAACTACACAGTAAATTTCGCAGTGTTGAATATGCAGTGTCAAAGGTCATTGACTCTTTCACAGGTATTACAACTACAGATTGAGTAGAATTCCTCCTTGTATTGGTGAAAATTTCTGTAGTTAAAAGACACCGTGTTAATTTGACTCTGGAAAGCCCCGCCCACCTCTTCCTCATTCAAATCATGGAGATTTTTCAGGCCCCATTACTCACCCTTGAGGCAAAAAATAAAGAAATAAAAAAAAAAAAAAAAATACTCACCCGTGAGGCACAACTGCGGTAAGTTTCTTCTTATTAAATATTAACCCAATTTTATGTTGGCATTTCAACAGAAATTGCATTTTAGAAGAATCCTGTGTTGTCGACTGTTTTTGAGCAAGTTTTGTTAACACCAAATTCAAAATGTGAATGATGCGAGGAGTGAATGGCTAGCTTAAAATGTGGCCTTGTCCAACTTGACCCTGTCTGCAAAAGGTAATTAACTTAACAACATAACATTGAGGGATAGTTTTGTTTTGTCAAACATGGCTTAAATTCTGGTAAAATTGCCATGGATTGAGAAGAAATAACCTCCACTGGTTGAATGGCTGTTCAAATCAATTGCAACTTAACTTTAGGATTGTGTGCATGTGCACCTTTTTTTTTAAACTGGAGACCAGACAAATCCACCAGCAAAGTTAATTACTTTCATATTTTATCAGCATTTCCCTGTATTGGTGTGGAGAGTTAGCTAAACTAGCTAACAGTCATGTAAACAACTAGTTTAACATTGATATTAGTCCAACCGTAATTGAAATTACTTGGCATCTAAGGCATTAACATTTTAACTTTCATCATTATGTTCTACAGTAAATGATGTGATGTAACACAAAGCTTTATTTGGTTTGGGGAAGCAGTTTGCACATGTTTGAGAAACTGACCAGTCACAGCAGCTGTTGTTTTTCTTAGTTGCGTTTAAGTTAACTTGAAGTAATATGTTAAAAAAAAACCCCGCATTTCTGAGACACACCGAGGCACGTCGTCTGTTTGAGTAGTTATGGTGGACACAGGTAACTTGAGTCCCAGGCCAAGCATTTGTGATGTGATTTGCTTAGTTAATAAGCTGACCTGATTAAACATAAGTAGAACTGGTCCCTGCTAGTCGTTTCTGCTGTTTGGTTGTCTGAAACAAACAAGACACTATCTTATTTTTAAATTGAACATTATTCTTAAAAGTTGGTCTTGCTGCACAGCTGCTCTGTTGAAAACATTGCACTTGCAGTTATTTTTATTTGTTGTTGTTGTTGTTTTTTAATCATATTAAGCATATAAGATTGTGACAATGAGGAATTATGTGTTGCAGAACCATGTTGCTTAAGGCCAGACTTGGTAATGTCCAAAAATTTATTAGAATAACAGAGCCGGATCCGATAGAGTTTTTGATTGCAGGGGAGAAATGGACATGGGAATCAGCTGTATGTAAGAAAGTTATGGCAAATAGTGGTAAAATCATCTTAATATGTCACCAGAGACTAAGAAATTATGTTAATATGACATACAGATCTCACTGACAACAACACCACAGCCAGAATATTTGCATTTCAAAATTGTATTTACAGCCAGCAAATCCTGTTTTTGTGTTGAATTTGTGTTTTGGCCCGTTGTTCCACCTGTTGCCATCTCCCAGTCACGCAGTCTGTAGTGTTTCAGCAGGTTGCCAGTTACTACTGAGTTGCAGTTACTAGCATTCTGGATTACAAATGTCTGATGCTACTAAAACAACATCCTGCAGTAATTTGAATTTGGCTGCAGTAACTGTTTTGGGCACAGTCTTATATACAGCTCATTTCAAAATGCTAATAGTAACTGTAATATTAATTTTTGAGTACAGATGTTACCTTCTCTAACTACGTTGAGTAACGTTGAATGCATGATTTTCTTAAAAAGTAGCAATACTATGAGTAGTTTTATTTCATTCATTAATTTATTGATGTTTGTTCAGATGTAATGTTCCAGATTCATTGGATATTTCTGAGTATTAGACCAACATGAACTCATAAGTCTGGTTTACACATGCATTTGTCTTTTCCTGTAGCATTTGCAAAGTTTGGTGTACCAGCTGTGACAAAAGGTGTGAAGGTTGTTGACAGTTCAGGGGTGGAGTTGGATGATGACGTATTTGAGGATGTAGTTAAGGACCCCTCACACTAACCATCAAAGATTGACACTGGATTGTATCAGTTATATTTGTAATTTCAATTACGTTCTTTAATGGACATGGACATGAACTTCCTTGTGGTTAATATTTTTCCTTCTATCTGCTTCTCCTATCATTGTCAGAATCTGTCTCCATGGTACCATCTCCTGAGCAGTCTGGACCACCAGCCCTTGATTCGTCTGATTCTCAAGATGCAGTCATCCTTTTCTGAGAGTCCACCCAGTGAAGGTTAATAGTGCTTTTGTACAACTAAAAGTTGAAAATACAAATGTTAAATGCATCTTGTACAATAAAAAGTTAAGTTACTAAATGCATTTTTGTAGTAACTTGTTTTTACTCAATGGTACATTTTAAAAAGCAATATTCTGGATAGATGAAATTTGACGCTACAGACGCTGCTATCTATGCAGTGTTAAAGACTGTTAGGATTCGACTCTATCTGAGTTAGTTTTTCACTGCAGCAGAGTAAATCATCCACAGTAGCGTGTAAAATTAATGCTTATCTGAGTTATTTGAGCCTCCAGTGTTAATCCTCTATAACTCAATGCAGTGTTAAAGAGTGTTTAAGTGAGAGTTGATTTGTTACCACAGTAGAATAAATGATCAGCACTGCTGGGAGTCATATTTACTCTCTCCAGAGTTATTTAACCTGTAGAGTTGAGTTGTATTAACACTGTGCAGTGTTAGCCAGTGTGAATTTTTTACTCAATTTTGAGTACATTTTATTCTAAAATTTTAACACTGTGGAAAGAGTTAATTTAACACCAATTCTGATAAGGACCAAATAAACTCGGACATAGTGTTAAATTTAACTCTTTAAGTGTTGAATTAACACTGCAAAATTTGCTGTGTAGGCTTACCAGGGAAAAGCTAAAGCTAAAGCTGTTAATGGCAGTAAGTGGTTACTTTTGCAAAAAGTTAAGTCATCTGTCCACCAGAAAATCACAAAACAGAGAGTTCTGGGGTTCTGGGAGAGCAGCAGAACGTCATCAAAGGGAAACCAGAAACTATTCTCTACGTGGTGCTGCTGTAAAATCTTTCATTATGAAGGCAGATTAATGGATTTATCTGTCTGGATTGACAGACAGGATTGATTATTTGATTATTGAATTTCTGGCTTTGAGGTGCCTAAGAGAAGTAAGGGTTAAAGCTGTTCAGACCAATCTGAAGCTTCTTGCTCACATGGAACAGCTTTTAAGAAACATAAGCTACATACCACATTATTAAAGTTTGGCCACATTTAAAATGGACATTTAAATTGAACTTCCACAATGTTGGTAGTTGTTCAAGTTTGTATCTTGAATACTCTCTGCATATTTCCCTTCCTGAACTGTCAGTCTTTGAAAAATAAAGTGAACACTATATTTTACTTATATTGCCACAGACTTTTTTAATCCTCAACTTCACATCTCAGTATTGCTTTCGTGTCTGTTTGGTTTACTGTAACATTAATCTATGTAGTCATCAAAGCAAACAGAGGACACAGGTTTGGCACCTACTAAGAGAAAGTCATATAGCGACTAATGTTTTGTGAAGAGTGATCCCATGAGTGAGACCATCAAAGGTTTGGCACTGTCGCAGGAAAATAGCAATGTTTGACTGCCAAATCAAAAAAAAGCAACAGGGGAAGAATATGTTCCTGTTCTGTCAGAGGAAAACTTTTTGATGATAAATGCAAATGGATGCTGATGAGAGATATTTGTGATGGATTCCCTCAGGAATTCAAACATTGGATGTGAATTAGAAGTTTCAAAGTAGAAATTGCATTAGGCTGACTGTTAGGTATGTGGTTATAATCTGCTGCGTACTTTACCTTAGTCTGTAAGAACAGAGATTGACTGATGTGATGTGTCGGCTGTGTGCGCAGGCAGGAGTGCGATGGCTGAGGTGGCAACTTCTTCTATGGTTCAAATGCAGCTTATTGTCATTTCTTTTTAACTCAGTCTTTTAATAACACAATTGCACACAATGAAGTGAAAGTGAAATCTCTTCTCTGCATTTGACCCATCCTAGCGATAAGCCAGCTTCAGATTTAAGACAGTAGCTAGGTAAAAGGCACTGTCATAAAAATCTAACCTACATGTTTTTGATAGCGGGGGAAACTAAAGCACCCAAAAGGCCACCCCCAAGGCTCTTTCCTGGTCAGGAATCAAACCCAGGGCCTTCTTTCTGCATTGCTCATGTGCTGTTGGCTACTGATAATACTTGGTAGATGCTAAATAGTTTTGTTTTTGCATACTGCCATTAACACATTAACATGAAAAAAATAAATAAATAAAACATTTGTACAGCTATCTCAGGGGCAAAAGAGTTAGTGTGCTCTGTGGGCATGTTCAACAGTTTTGTCTTCCGGGGCAGTTTTCTAGCTGGCTTAAGTAACAGTCTTGCTCCCAATCATTCATGTTTTTGTTTATGCTTGTGAGGCTAATGCTAGCTGTTACTGTTGTGTGTGGCAAGAGAATGCAAGAGAATTAAGGCAACAAGAAGAAATATCTTTTTTTCCCTTTTTTTTTTTAATTGGCAGACTGAAATTGAAACAGCTGAGGAGTTAAATAAAATGGTGAGGGAATGACAAACAATTGAAACAGATGCTGAAAGGCAGAAGGATAAGATCATCACAATTAAATATTACTGTTCCTGCTGTCAGTTCATACATGACAGTGAACACATTTATATAATTGTGACAAATTTGAATCAGTGATCAAAAATGAATGGAAGGAAAAAAAAGAAGCAGACAGTCAGCTCTCCATCAGAAAATGTCCTGAGTTGAACACTACCAGATTCTTTAATGTGTTGACATATGGATTTCTTTATTCTGATTTTTACAGTAGAAGATGAGTCACGCAAGTTTTGAGAAGATCAGTAACAGGGCTTAGAAAGGCAAACTCAGTTGAGAGGCTGGCTGAATTTTTCACTTACATACCACCAAGCTTCCAACTCATAGTCTTTCTTATTTGTTAGCAGCAGCTCCATTTATCAGAAATATCATATTTACCCTTCAAAAAGTCTGATTCAGTAAACTTCACCCTTACACACTCTGAACCCCAGACACGATCAAAGGCATATGGGACTAAGAAACTCCAAACTCATTTTCACAGTGAGTCAGCAGGCAGTAAAAAGAGACCAGACCTGAACAACAGACTAAAACAATGCTAAGTTCCTGATGAGACTGCATGTTTTTTAATGTCCATACCAATTCTCTGGTTTGAATACTCAAACACTATCACAGTTATTTAGATATAGGCATCACACGGGATATTCTCTGTGCTTTTATTTTATAAGTGTAGAACAAATGGGTGCCACAAATGTTTAACGGTGCTGTCACAGGCATTAGCACTGCTTCACTTTAGCACTGAAGTCTCACAAACAAGGTCAAAAAGTTAGCACTCATGCTATTGTGTATTAAGTAAAATCCTAACACAACCATTTTAATTTTCAAGTATCTTCACAAAAAGGTGATAACATTAAATTTTGGTGCCACGCCAAACATCACAGTCAACACGATGTCCTCTCCAAATAAGACTGTTTAGTCATAGTCAGTCCACCATCAGATTAATATGATATATCAAACAGCATTTGTAGGTAAAAAGTTCACATATAATGATTACAGTACATGCATTGTATAACATTAAGGCCACAAGCATGGTCTTCATAAGTATGCTAAGGCAAAAGACAACAGCTGGCTGAGCACAAATGTGCAAACCTGTTAAACATATCCATGTGTGCTCTTATTTATTTGTAAGTCATATACCTTGGCCTTTATTCTGGCAATATAGAGCAAATTAAAACTTTTCAATGATCACTTTATAACTTTTTCTAGTGCATTCCTGTCTGAATGAAGGTGTGACAAAGTGTAGAATGTCCGTGACTCATGATTTTGAGCAAACTGGTTATTTTATTTTTTCTCTTAAATACAAAAGAACTACTGCCATTAATTGAAATATATAGCAAAACAGATTTAAAAAAACATTTGAATACTTTTGGATCAATGACCTCTTTGAATAAGTTCCTTTAGAACTCTCTCATGTTTATTTTTATTAGCTGATGACATTATAAATCTTTTGTGCATTTTTTTTTTAATCACAGAAAGATTTACAGTTTCCTTCAGATTCACACCACAGAAAAGAGTATTCTTTGAGTCAACCAGAGTTGGTGGCTTGAAGTTAAACTTTATGAATTCACAAAGTAGGAACCCTGAAATAGGAATTCTTACAACAAGAATACAACGATTACAAAAAATGCATTTTTCTCAAGGATTTTACGATGATATGTATGAATGCCTGAGCCTGTCACTTGGTTGGAAAATCTAACCTGTGGTGCTGGTAATCTGTGGAAAAAATTATGTAAACACAATGCAAATGTCTTCTGGTCTTCAATCAACTTAGGCAGACTTGTTTGTAAAAACTGCAGTGTGAGAACACTTAAAAAATAAATTTTACAAAAATAAACCCTGACTTGGCCAGCTACATCAGTAAAAATAGGCCTTGCTTCTGTCAATTTGTTTTTTGGTTTTTTAAATTGCTGTTTTCCCCTTTTTCTCATCTTCCAAGAAAAGGTCAGGCTTTCACTAGACCACCACTACCAAAACTGCTAAAACACAGCCATTATGTTATATTTGTTGTAACAGCCAAAAAGATTGAGATGCTGCTGGCATTGGAGGGGACACTGAGAAAATAGAAATACTTGAACTTGAAGCACAGTTTTTTGTTTTTTGTTTATTTTTCCGGTGTCATTGCAGTCTAGCTACCACCAAAAAGTGGTAGTTAGATCACCAAGCAAAGGTTCTGTTTTGTGGTTTTTTATGAGAAAGTATCCAATGCAATGGGTAGTAATCTTCCCAAAAGTAAAATATTATTGGATTAATAATGTGTGCTAGAATTTAAGATTTTTAAATACCAAACTCTAAGCCTACACAAAGAATTTTTAAAAAGCATTGAAAGCAGTGAGTAGAAAACAGAAAACACTGTCACCTTTCACTGTCACTGTCATCAAGAGCCCTATAAGGACAGGTTGGACACACACACACACACACAGAATAACTATCTTTTTCTCACACCTTTTTTTTTTTTTTTTTTTTTTGTAAAGGTCATCGAGGAGACAAGGTTACTGAACCAAAAATTATGAAAAAAAAGAGAGGAGAATTTGCAGTTGAACCCAGATCAATTT
>JAQMCX010000058.1:2446643-2463973 GCA_029814765.1 Acanthurus leucopareius | reverse complement strand
CCTTCACTGTCACTTTTATAAATTTCCCAATAATGACAGGTTGGACACACACACACACACACACACACACACACACACAATAACTTTATTTTTATCACACCTTTTTTTTTTTTTTTTTTTTTTTTGTAGAGTTCATCGAGGAGCCAGTGTTACTGAAGCATTAAGGCTGCAAACAATGTGAGGAGCAGTGGCAGTAGACCCCAGTGCATTGTGCAAAATGTAGAATGAACACCGCAGGCTACAACACATTTGAAGCAAATGGTTTGTCAGAGGCATTTTCTGTCCTGAGATCCCTTTTTAAAGAGGAGTAACATTCTGCACTCATTTACTCACAAATAGGCATGTTGTGAGTTTGTTTTGTGGTTTCAAAAATGTGGGTCAGTTCTTGTATAAGTGATGTGACTTTATTTACATGCTTGGGCGGGCCGATTTTAATTTGGTGATAACAAATTAGTATTGAAACAGTGATGTGAATATAAACAGTGGTCAAACTTCCAACTTCCCCTTAAGTTCATGCTAAACACCAAACACCTACTGCCACCAATTATTTGTTTTTGTAACTAATTTGCATTCTGTAAGTTCAAATAGAGCAAAGGACTTTCAGAATTTAAGATTTCTAAATATCTACACTGGTGTACTTACATTGCCATGGATTATGAGATAGAATAATGTCTCTTTGTATGGAGCAGAGTCATTGATTTCTGTCTAAGATAACTCAGAAATGTCTGAACATTTCTCAGCAAACCAATTCTTAACCTTAAGATTTGATCCATTTACAGTTGAACAGAAAAACTGAAGTAGACTGTGTTGTCGGTAAGGACCATTTTCTAAAAAGAGACTTTATGTAAAAAAAAAAAAGCTCATTATGTAACTAAAGCATGAGTCTGAAAAACAAATTGTTGCTTTTGTTTAATTTCAGGCTGTAACCAGATTTATTAAAAAAATGTTTTGACATTGTTTTTTATTTCTTTAATGGCATGTTTACTGTAAATTTAGATGTTATTTATATATTAAATGTAGATAACATTTGCAAGAACAATATGCTTCTGAAGCAAACACAAACATTAATTTAAGCTGCATACGGAAATTAGCTGGTTCAATCTTAAATCTCTAATCTGTTTACAATAAAATGTGTTATTTTTTTAGGTGACAGGGGATATGGCCTAAAAACCTGTCCTCAAGAAGTTGGCTACAAACACATCTATGTCCACATTTGCACTGTGGTAGAACATACATTTGGGCTGCTTGAGGACTATTGGATGTGCTTAGACACAGCTGGCGGCAAGCTCCTGTATGCCTCTGAGAAAGTGTGCAGTAATATTCTGGCATGTTGTGTCCCTCACAACCTCGCAAAGACTTGTGGCATCCTTTTGCCACCCAGAGCAGAGCTGCAACTAGACAGGCAAAGATGATGCACAGCCAAATACAAGAACCCTGGGCATGGTTTCGTTCAGGCTTGCTATGACTTAATGCACCGTCTTTAATGATGATAAGTTACAAATATCTAATTACAAAATATGAAAAATTTATGACAGAACTGTTTTTTTCTCTTTAACATCTTGCACTTATTAATTAGCGAGGACATTCAATAAGTGTTTGAGTGCTTCATTCATATTTTGTTTGCCTGTTGCAATGTCTTTCACTGCATTCAGGAAAGCCAGCTGATATTAGTCAACCTCATCTATCAGGATGCGGGCATGCAGACGAAATTCCTGGAAATTGGACCATGTGGCTGGCACTGGCAACTGGGAGTAAAAGGTTGACATCCTTTTGCACTCCACTCCAGCACCATGCGGGCCTACCAATAAAGTTGTCTAATTAAACAACTGATGCAATCAGAATTGCTACTTTAATTTGAATGAAATGAGGAGTTTTGTTTGTATTTCTTTTTTCATAAAGATAAAATATATGTGATTGAATTGTGTTGCTGTTTACAAAAGACACAGACAATTGCAAATAACTCAACAAAGTTGAAATAAATTACCTCTTGTTCTTGTTGGATGTCGTCACTTTCACACATTTCTTGGATTTCAAATTCAACTTTTTGATGACTGTCCAATGATGGCTGCCAGTCTCTCGTCCTAGACTGTCAGAACAGGCGGTCCTTGTCCTCAGACTGTGTCCCTCCTTTTAACTGGTAAGAAAATCTTTTTTCATCAACTTTTTTAGCCTTACTTTAACCAAATCTCAGGGAGACACTTCACCACTTCAATTATTAATTTTATTTTTATTTTTTTTTAAACCATTGTAACTCCTCAGGACACACTTCTGAAAAGTGTGCCTCTTCTAGCTTCTACCTCTAAAACAGTGGTTTCAGTTTTTGCTGTTGAAGAATTCCTCTTTTTACCTTTTGGGGCGTCTCTTACAGCTCAATTCTTATAAAGTGTCTCTTAAAATGTGTCTCCTTGTCACTTTCTTCATAATACACCAAATTAATGTCCTTATATGGCTATATAGATAGCAGGCACATGCAAGCAGGTTATAATGATTCTGAATTACTAACATATGCATGGGGGGGGATGCAATTCATCTGACAGTGATTTTGCTTACATGTTTACTTTGCGTGCAGAGTAGGAACATTTCTATGCACAGTAAAGTGCATGAAGCCCAATGTCTTTTATATGCAAGACATGTCTTTTGATCCTCATATCCCTCTCTGCTTTTTTAGAGTTTTTGTATCCGGTTCTTTGCAACTTTCAAGCCTTTGACTTGCCATGCATCATTTCTTTTAAGCAATAGGACAGATTTTGGTTATCCTGCCTCAAAGCACCAAAAGAGCCCTTCAATTTTCTTGTTGTGTATGCTCTTTCACATGTTATTACACCACTCACAAGCAAAATACAAATATATTGACATCTAAAAGAGTGATTGCTTGGTCACTTTGAACATTTTTTTTTTAAATTTGACAACTTCATCTTCAGTAAGATCTTGGGATGATGCAGTCTTTCAAAAATAGGCCTAGAAGTTTTTAATGAGGGTGTCTTTTTCTCTGGGTTGTCACTCTCTCATCAACAGAGCACTTTCATATCACACTTAAACACAGCTGATGTTCAAAAGCTAATTAAACCTCCATCAGTATTGGAGTATTTATATTTATATTTATATTTATATTTATATACAAGACTAGGGTGGCGTCAGTGAATGATTTTTTTTTATTATGCACAGCTGTTTGCAGAATGCAAAGAGATGAGGTCATGTACTGTAACACTAACTCTACTATGACAATGATGAAACAAAGCGAACTATGGATTCTTTATTATTTTTATAACTGAAAGTTAAGTTATCAGCTTTCCAGAGAGATTTCATGATAATAGTAGGTCAACACGTGGACATGGCTTGGTATCAAAGTTGACCAAAAATGTTACATTATAATCTAATTAGGTTAAAAAATAAATAAATAAATAATAATAATAAATAACTCTCAAAATCAAAAATACACTACATAGAAAAATCCTGTCCTCTCTGTGATGGTTTTGTTAACTTTAGGATCACTGAGCCTTTTTCACAACCACATTTAAGTTCCTTGTACTGCCTTTTAACACATTGACAGCCAATTGTGCACTTTCTATGTCGCACACAGAAAGCAGCAAGCTGACAGATGATGCATCATTCATTATCTGTAATTTCTCATTTTAAGGTCAGGGGACCTAACAATTTTGCATGATGCAAAATGCAGCACCAAATTCACTGCTGCTGGAACACCTGCCACAATTTAGCCCAATTTTATTCCAGTGAAGCTGCAGCCTGCACATGAGGTAGGACCAAGCAGCTGCCACTTTCCAATTACCATGATTAAACACAGTGATCAATGAGAATTTGAAAGATCAATGCTCAGACATGTTGTGATAAAAAAGAACAGCTTGAATGAAATCCTAGTTTTAAAGATTTTTTCTTTTTCAAATGTTTGTCTTGGAGCTTGCATGTGGGTGTGTGAACTTAATGATTCAGGTTTGGTAACTTTGTAGTTTTTGGTAGCTATGAAGTTGCTCTTAAAGTGTCACCATGCCAAGGTTAAGAATTACTAAATAAGCCAAAAGATATACACACAATTAGTGCAGATATGTTTTGCCACATTATTTGTTACAATGCTTATTCGAATACATTAAATTGCTATAAAGTTAGACACTGAAGACACTATGCTGCTTAGGGTTGGTGCAGAAAACAAAAGTTTTGCCAAAATATTTGCCACATTTGCAAGTAAAATTTCTTTGATTTAGGACCAAAACTTTCAGGTCCACACAGAATTTACACTCATGGTCATTAGGATGGGTCCGCTAAATTGAACTTGTTCTTACCTCGTCATGCTGCTCTGTGCATTACCACTCTTCGAACATGTTGTTTATATTTAGTCACACATTGATTTGCAGAAGATAATTTGCAAAAACATGTCTAATCAAGCCCCATCATTAGGTCAAATTAATTTTTCTGTATCTCTTTCTTTTGAACATTATCAAATTCATGACATTTTCATCAGCCTCAATTATATTTTAATTCACAATAAACAAATACAGAAAACATAGTTAATGTATCAGCTAAATGTAAATATTCTAGCTATAGCATAGTGTGCATGTTAGCTAGCTGATGTGAATATTAAGCTTAAGTACAGCTGCTAGTATGATTAGAGGCTCTTTGTCTTTTCTTTTTTAGTCTTTGCCAAATGAGGCTAACTATAAGTAAAATGTGGCCAATCAGACTTATTTGAGAGGCCATGAACTTAGTGTCCACTAATACAAAAATCTTCAGTATAACTGGAAGCTGAGCAAATGCCATTATTACAGTTACGGGCACATTTCTATACAAGCTCTCCTAAAAAGTGAAGTTTTTTACCGCTTTTAGCCCTACTTTCTTTGAAACATCAGTTCTGACATTAATGTCCTGAAAACCGAAAAAAGTCACTTCAGTCTTCAGCTGCTCTAACAGTGGAACACTTCAAGTTTGGAAAGAAACCAAAAGAGAAATACACAAGCCTGTACTTCATGAAGTGTGCCCATGTCTGAGACCACAAACTTTACATAGATTTTCCTGGGCAAGGATCAAGATGTTCACCAGAAGAATATTAATAGGAGGAACTTTATTGTTAGTAACAACAGTTAGAACATGTAAGTACCAACACAAGTTAGTTAGAATGCTAGTTGATAATGTTAGTATACATATATTACACAATGATGTTACTTTACATGAAATGCGGCCTACGTTCAAGCAGTCTACTATTCCTTTATCAAGTCTACTCTATCCTGCCCATTGCTTTAACAAATGTCCAATATCTAAAATAATTTAAATAAAGATCACCATCTATTTAAGATACCCTCCTCAGTAACTGGAGGCCACTGTCTTAACGTCATCAGTCCAACCACCCATGTTGCTGTCACTGTCATCAGACGCCTGCCACCACAGTTATGACGTCACTTCAAGATGGCAGCATACACAAACTGGTCGCAAGATTTGTCTGTAGAAAGCATCAATTGATCAATTGAAAAGATTTTTAATGTTAAACTATCTTTAAAATCTTAAAACAAATGATTTTTTCCAGTAAGTATGATTTTAAAGAATTTGAAAAATTTCTAAGAACAAATTTAAAATGAAATGGAAATTATAAATGAGTCAAGTGTTCAGACTACTTCAAAGGGTATGGTACAGGGCAGAAAGAAATTAGCAAAGGTTAATGAAATATCTGCTCCAACTGAACAAAGTATCCCTCTCAGCAATTTGACATAACAGAGAGATGCAGGGAGAAAGTTTCATATAAAAAATAGTTTCCTCTCATGCCAAAAGAGTAATGGCTTGTAAACAGCGAAGCACTGCAAAGTATTGAGGGGGGACACAGAGGACAGCAGCAGCAGGGAAATGCAGTCTTATATTCTTCAATTCCTTCACTAAATCATTCAAGCACTGCTCACATTTTTCAGGGCAGCAGTCTTCTCTGTTATGGCTTCAGGGGCTATGATGACAGCAATTACATTAAAGAGGACCCCAGAATAGTGGGAGAACAAAATAAGATGATCTTGCATCCTTGACCCTTTTTTATTATTATTTTGGTACTTTGAAAGATTATTAACCATCAGATGCAGTGCTTGTGTTCAACAATTTACTATTAAACTAAGTAGGAGTCACCTTTCCTTTGAGTGTGTCTTTACCAAAAATGCATCCGTGCTGCATATATGTAAAACAATGGATTAGCACTGAGAGGAAGACAACATATCTTTCAGAAGGATAAACATGACTCAGCCAGTCTGTATTGAGGATAAGTCACAAAAAAAAAAAAGTTCTTGTAAAAACTTTTTGGAGCCCATTTAACTGATCCTTGTTATACAAAGATTCAGAGGTAGAGCTTCTTGGAACATGTGCAGTCATTGTTTCATTGTTATAGGATTTGGTGGATGGATCCATCTTTGAACAATGAGCGGCTTCACTGCAGCGTTTTTCAAGCCAACTGAATCTCATCTCTTTCTCCTTTTCCTCATTTCAGTCCATCTGTCATTTTAGAATTCTGTCTTTCTCTGTACTAACTTGAGTTACAACAGTGGTTCTCAAACTTTTTCTCTCAATCCCCACTTTGGACAAGGTGGTATTGTCAAGCCCCACCTGGCATTTATTGCCCCAACAGAATGGTGGGCCAAGCTTTTTTTCTCTTTCAAATTTATTGAACTGTACAGAACATCATAATAGAAAACACCACCAGTTCAAAAGTATCGAAAAAAAATGTAATGGTGTCAAACCTCACCTCAAATAACACAAATTCCCAAAAATAAATAGACCTAGTTTTGTCACTTTGCTTCAATTTACCACTTTGTAATCAGTAATCATATTTTCTTTTCGGTTGACTTTTTGGTTGATTAGTTGTCTTCTCCATTGTCGCTGAATCACTAACCTTTGTTCCTCCTGTGACAAATTTGTCCATTGTACAGCGTCGACATCACTGCCTACTAGCCTACCGCATCACTCTGAGAAAGTTTATTTTTTGT
This sequence comes from Acanthurus leucopareius, assembly GCA_029814765.1. Lineage (NCBI taxonomy): Eukaryota > Metazoa > Chordata > Actinopteri > Acanthuriformes > Acanthuridae > Acanthurus > Acanthurus leucopareius. Next base: position 2,457,011 of record JAQMCX010000058.1, on the reverse strand, counting down.
TCCGTTGCAATTAAAATGTCGACATCAATCGTAATTGTCACACTGTGGTTCCAGGTCACATTTTCAGACCGGCCCCCTTTCTAATGCTGTTTTTAGCCACATTGAAGGCTACAATGGTTACTTCGTTTAAATGTGGTTGTTTTGTGAGAATGGAAGTTGGATTTAATTGTCAGTACACACAGTGACCGATCGGGGAATGTAAAAAAAAAAAGAAAAGAAAAGAAAAAAAAATCGTTGCATTTGTCACGACCCACCTTACAAGTAAAGACATCAACCAAGAAGTGTCTCTTTAATAACATAGTATTTATGACATCAGTGAAACCAACAGTTTGCATCTGACTGGGCAATTGTCTGTAATATAGAATAGAATCAGACCTTTTAAAAGGATTTAAGGATTGACAAGGATTTATCTGATTTTCAAGACATACACACTTGATGACACAAGAAATGGGACCATTTGTTGGGCTTCTTTGGTATATGATTCACATATAGCATGGGCTCTGGGAGCTCACAGAGATTTGTGTGATGAAATTTGAATATAGAAAAAAGCAAACATAGAGATAGACTGTATTGCAAGCTGCAATACAGAATCATCTTGGCAGATGATATACTCAGACAAGCCTCAAATGAAAAACTAGGATAGAGATTTCCCAAAATCTGCCTTTTCTTGACATGCAAACATATGCCAACATGAATTACTCAAAACTAGACTACTGTAACCTCAGACAAAGCGGTCCTGAACTCTCCTCTAAGCTCATTCTGAAACTGTCCACAGCTTTTACAAGAAGCTAATGTGACTGACCATTACTGAGACTCTCCTAGACTCCATCAGCTCATTTTTGAAATGCTTCCACTTTGTGTTTCAAGTTTTTCCACACTGCACCCTGCTATTCATATACTATGATCCTGCCTTTCCACCAGACTTGAGAAAATGCAGATAAAGTCTTTGATTTCTTTGACAAAATGTTCCATTCATCAGTTTGTTTACTGCAAATTCTGCGATTGTGTCACACCACACAATTATCCCTAACTTTTGACAGATCAATGGCACTTATGTTATACACTATTGAGCCTTTCAAGAGTTCTTTTGTGGTGGAGTGGAAGTGCAGCAATTTACAAAAACTTCTTGTGGGATGCCTTTCATCATGTCTCTCTTTGTGATCACTCTTTGTAGAGTGCAGGAAACACATTAATATGTTTTTTATGACATTTTGTAAGAACTGTGTATAAAAACAAATGTGTTAGTTGGCAAGACAGTTTGAAGATATTGCTACTCAAACAATGTCAAATATACCTACAGAATATTTGGTGCATTCAAGGTGTGAGTGCAGTGTGGTGAAATAGGTTGACTTTTTATGTCTCTTTAACTGTGTGTTACTCTTTAATGCTCATGGTAACACTTCCAGTGATCATGCTACTAGCCATGTTTAAAGGTATGTGTGTATGTGTGTTTGTGTGTTTGTGTGTATGAGTGTGTGTGTGTGTGTGTGTGTGTGTGCGTGCGTGCGCGTGCGTGTGTGTAGACTAGAGGGTACGCAGTGTGAATAAGAGAGAGAAAGGGAGAATTCTAGAACTCTTCAGGACCTTTAATGCCTTTGATCCTTTGATTCATCAAAATTCTAAAACCCTTAAAAAGACCTCATGTTAAAGGCAACAGGTGGTAAACAGACAGAAACAAGTTTGAAATGACATGCAGTTAAACTGAAAGGGCTTACTTATCATTTAAAAGAAATAAGAACAGTGACATTTTGGCTTACTATGTTTTAAAGAAGAGAGGATTTTGTGGCATGAAAGGGCGAGACTGTGAGAGCATTCAACTTCCAATTCACTGGCAATTCTATAAGTCACAACTTATAGAAACAATACTTTGTGGGATCATTTTTTAAATATCATCATCATCTAGCTGTGTTTTTACTTTACAACAAAAGACATCGAGTGATGGCAGCAGACAGTTGTGTGTGAAAGTTAGTGTTTTACTGAAGAGCTTAGTAGAAATCACACTTGTAGATTGTTGATCTCCTTAAAAGTAATATGCTGAGGTCCAAAAACAATAGTTTGCGGTCATAACTAAAATTAAGGAATTAAAATCATGATGGTTCTGCACAAATTAACTTTTAAGTCCATAATCTAGTAGTTTTTCATGTTGTCGCCGATAGTAAGTGGCATTACATTATTGTCCTTGAACCTTATATGACTATGAGAACTTGGTAGAAGTTAGCTGTATAATGTTAATGAAAACTAAGTGGTTGAACTTCCCAAACAAGTGTGCTATTTCTTAAAGGAAATTTATATCCTTGAGTAATTAAGGTTTTGCAATTTTCTTGTGGCTTGACATCTTGATTTTAGACATTTATTAGCAGTGTAATTTATTTACAACAAACGCCTATGTAAGTAAGTGGGAGTTGGTGATTTTGAAAGTCACACTTTCTTGGCATTCCTAAAGTAGCATGCAAAAATATTTCATTGGCAAAATTTTGTTTTTTTAATTGTTTTGTAATATTTTAGTTTTTAAAAAATCAAGTATCTAGCATTGTTACATTCTTAGGTGTCATTAAATACTTTTTTTTTAACCTTGTACTACTTTGAACTTGGTTAGTCACTCCAGTTTGCACCATTAACCTTTCCAAAACAGTGTGGAAAAAAGTATTTTTTACCTTTTAATGTCTACCTTGTTTTGGCCTATGTGAAATATCTAACTGAAAAAGCTTTTAACAGAAAACTAAAATGCCAAAAATGTATTTGTGGATTATTGAATTTGTTAGTGGATTATCAATCAAATCAAAAAGTGCCAAGCATTTCAACACTTACATAAATAAGTTATGCTTCATCAGTATCTTCAGTGGATTGCCGATGATCCAGTTGATGTGAACAGGTTAATATATTGTCTGGTATGTTCTTTGCTTGCCACAAATATCTCGGAAAGAGAGTGGCAGTAACGTGTCTTCTCTGTTGGCTGGGATATTACTTTAACTTTTTAAGAGTTGATGATATTGAATTTTACACATCTATCTCAATAACCAACCAAAACTTGTATGCTGATGTACACAACTTCTTTATATTCAAAAGTAATATGAAAGCTTCATAGTCATTTTGTTGCATAACAATTTGTTATGTAGCACTCTTCCGTGGCACAAACGCAAAGTGCGAGGCGCATAGGTTTTAGCTTATTCAGGGGAGTGTCCAAATTCACCTTTTCCATCTTGTTGCAAGAGGAGCAGAGGTGTCCTGCTCTGCCCCGCCCCCAGCAGGATAGTCCTATCAGCTGTGCATAATCACCTCATCAATTCATGGATGCCAAAAATGCATTAACCAATCAGATAGTCTGCTCTCATTATATTTAACAACATGTGTCACTGATGCACCGGCTTTGTGCTAGGTGTAAAATAGGGCTCATTGTCTTTGGAAGTTAGCATATTAACTTTGGAACTTCACTGAAGTCGATGATTTTAAAAATTTGTGTGGACTAGATCAAGACAGAGGATTACCCTTCTCCTCTTACAAGCTAAGGGTCAATCTAGTGCCATTGTTTGACGCAAACAACACACACACACACGCACACACGCACATCCACTCAGGCACGCCCGCACGCACACACACACACCCACGCACACCCACATACAAACATGTCCAAACAAACACATACACAACCTTTCAAAGACAAAGAAACATTTGCCATATCTCTTTTCTTTTTCTTTGCTAACAGGATGAACACACAGGTCAGCAAATATGAATAACACTGAGTCGGACACGAAGGGATCAGAACTTTGAGAAAACCACTTCAACATGGACAAACAGCCCAACCCTCATTCTAATTTAAAACTACTAATGTCACAACCCAGTTCTGGGTTTATGCAGTACAAACACTGTGTTTCTAATGAGGAAAGGAATGTCTGCTATTTGAAATGCTGCAGATAACAAACCAAACACACTCACACCCTTTGCCATTAACCTGTCTGTAACCGTACAGAGTCAGCTCACAAATGTTGCTTTGTCATCTGTGGTATTTTATGTTTCAGTAGCAGGATCTTAGCCAGGATTTTAGAAATACTACTGTAAAGTCAGGGGTCCTTGAAATGCCTCCCCATACTTTTTTGTAACAACAGAGTTTTTGGTTTTTTTTACAGTTTCTCTACCTTTGTTAAATAATTAAATGGTACAGTTCTTTAGCAATTACATGTAGACTGCATATGAACTCACATAACTTAAGACACTAATTAAAATAAATATCTAATAAACTTGTTTTATCTTTTTAACAGTGCAGGATGTTTTTAAATTGGTGATGTAATTGCCAAATTTACTATTATTCCGACAAGACTCAATAGCTGTGCTTTTAGCCTAGTGAGACTGTTATTTCCTAAATGCTTAAGTTAAAGCACTAACATGAATTCAACAACAACAATGCAGACAGGTCAGGGGTAAAAAAAAAACAAAAAAAAACTTATTTAAATAATCAGTTTGTCCTGCAGCAAGCATATAAAGACACAGAAAAGTACATTTAATAAAATTACTATAATTTCACATGGAATGTACAGCAGATGACATTTCGTATTTTCCAGACTATAAGTCATGCTTATCTTAGGTGTTTGCCCAGTCCTGTGACGTTTATTTCGACCTATATGTCCAAAAATATTCTGCATATTATCTGCTGCCACAGGATGGCAATGTCTACTTCGTGACAGCTGACCACTGTATACCGTATCACAGAAAAAATTACATTACTGAACTGAAATCAATTTATTAAAAATCGAATCCACAGATAGGTCCTTGAACAACAAGCTGCTTGATATGTCAGAAGGTGCCAGCAGGCCGAGGACGACAAATTCATCAATCTCAGTGATGTGGCATGGGATTGAGAAATTTAAAATGTGGCTTGATAGGGTACATTATGATATTTAGCCTATATTATTTGGGCTATTGTTATTGGAACAATATTTCCAGACTATTGCAAAAAGTCTAAAAATAAATGACGGATTCGACTTATACTGCGTTTAACATATAGTCCAAAAACATGGTAGACATTCGCACATGGTGGCTAATACACCTGAGAGAAAAAAGTGAGAATATGTTTAAATGTTTTCTCCATTGACGTTGACCCATCTTTTGTTTTTGACATCAACAGTTAAATATAATGTAATACAGCTCAATCTTAAATATATATACATATTATTATCATCATTATCATCATCCTCCTCCTCATCACCTTATCACAAGTTAATGGACTGTCAGTGACAGTAACAGTTCCCTCCTCCTCCCATTAGCTTCAAGGCTTGAAATTAGATGAGGATGAGAGAATTCTTGTCCCTGTTTTTTCTTTTTGTGGCGATAGGGGCACTTAAGCATCGGCCAGATGGTAACAGCTTGTACCTTGAACTGGGATGGGCCCATTTTGAGCGAATGGCCATTGCTTAATTAAGTGCCTGCTTGTTGAATATGCAATTTAAAGGACTGAGCTGTACACCCACTATCTTAATGGCCACTTTCACAATCTGGGCATTCTTCTCTCTTGCAATCAGGTTGCAATACCAGAAGATATATGGGTCGGGGAAAAATAGGTTATTAGATGCATCACAATGCAGACATAGAAGAATCTGCATTGCTTCACATGTTTCTTATTACTCTAGTGTTACGAGATAACTGGTGTTTTCATTTTGAATTTGTTACAACCATTTGTAATTTAACGTCTAAATAGTCACATTAGCGAGTCAAGTATCCCATGAAGTACATTGTGGACTTTCTGTGCCATCGCTCAGACTAGCAGAGTGGAGCAGTGACTGGGAGAGAAAAAAATTAGACAAGCTAACTAACACAAACTGGCATCAAACATCTTAAGGCAATTCTTAGGTGAGGAAAATAATATGTGTAGCTTTCCTTGAAGCGAATGATGCTTTTAAGAGACTGCTTTCCACTGTGGATATACAGGGTCACTGAAAACACAGCAAAGCCTTCTTTCTCCTGTCCCCAGATAGATAGATATAGATATGGATATGCATCTAGATTTCTTTTTATTATCACATCAAAGCACTTTGAATGTAATCATTAGAGATCGAGAGATTCTCGCTCAGGATAGAATAAGACATAAACTAGATGACAAAATTAATTATGGAACAGTTCTATTGGCATCTTATCAATCTGAAATTTTTCAAGTTTCCTTTACCATAAAATTACTGCTGGCCTTTTCTGCACAACATTTTATAATTTGAATCTAATTTGATGCAGTTATCAATCATGGTGCTTAGTTGCGTACAGTGAGTGATTAGTTATGTACAACCAGTTACCATTTCCATTGCATGACTATTTGCTACACTCCTCTGGGTAACTGGGAAAGTTGTTTGAACTCTTTACAAATATGTTTTGTTAAGAGGACTTTCATTGTTAAAAAAAACCTTTTCACCCAAAAAATCTAAATTGTCAACAAGGAAAAGAGGACACCATCAATATCTTTATCAAAGGCAATGGAAATCCATAAAATAATCAAGTGTATTTTGTGATGTAACTGAGTCTGGACCAAACTGATAGGATAACAAATCAAATCCTACGACCACACTGGTACAAAGACCAAAAAATACTGTAATGCTGTTGAATGTAAAAACGACAGTCTCAGGGTGTGTCTAGATCTGAACAAAAGGAGAAAATATTTTCTGGCTGCATGTTAAAGAAAAGGAGGGGGACATCTTTTCAGCTTGTTGTAATGTATTCAATCTGGACATGCAGACCTGTGAAGGACGTGACCCCTGAAGTGGCACAAAGCTTGCTTCTGCAAGACTGCTGTCTCTCTGTTGTTTGTGCATGACAGTAGAACTTTTGTGTTAGTCAACCAAGACAGAAGCACATAAAACACTGATGCACATAAACGCTCCAAAGCACACACATACACAGAGACAAGAAGTATCCCCACTATCTCAGCCTCTGTAGTGAATATAGAATACAAAGCAGTTGTTTCTTTCCAGTCTGCCCTTATCTCCAAACTGCTTTTTCATGGTCCAAGTCTTCTGTGCTGTGTGTGTGTGTGCATGTGTGTGTGTGTGTGTGTGTGTGTGTGTGTGTGTGTGATAGAGAAAAGTAAACTGGATGCTTGTTCTGTGTAATGTATATAGTATACTGGAGAGTGTGGTGAGAATTACCAAAGCATGTCTTGAAGAGGGGTCTAAACTCAGAGTAAAGCAGCAGGAATCAATGCTCTGGTGCAGTGGGTCTGGTACTGCAGTGCAAGAACAGTCATTAGGTAAAAAATGCCTTTGTTGATAGGCTGTTAATATTATTCTTGTTTTTTTTGAGCCCCAAACAGCTAAGTACATTACATGTTGCCTGGTGGTCACACTGGCAGTGCAAATCAATGGAGTTTGGTTGTATACAGGTCTATGGCATCATCTGATTTGGCAATTAGAGCAGCTTGTTGAGTAGCTGTATAGCAGGACAGTGGCTATTCCTGCTTTTTCAAGGGGTAAGTTACCCACCTTATGTTAATTTTGTGGCATCCTGGTGAAGAGTTTGGAATTAAATAAATAAATTTCTTTTTTCAATAGAAGAGCCCAGTGTTGAGTTGGCATCTTACCTTGATGTGAGAGAATGCGCTGTTTTCTGGCTTTGCAAGTCAATTTACCCTTATAATTGGAGAGAGGGTTATTATATATGTTGTATTCTGTGTACCGATAATATATTTTTCCATGTGTTAGTCAAACTGTTAATGCACAGGCTGACAAAGGTGGTTGGAATATGTATCCAGGATCTGCTGTATAGTTGACAGGTTTTGAATATCTTTTGTTTATTTGTTTGTGTGTTTGTGTGCATGTGTGTTTGTGGGTGTGTTTGTGAGGTAGTTGTATGGGTTGTTGTTATAGTAACCAGTATGTAGATTGTGAGTTTCTCTGGAACTGGGATGTCATGTTGGTTGGCAACCTTCAGCTAATGGATCTAATGGATATTGTCAGATGGTGTGTGGGTGTCTTCTGTTATGTCACTGAATGTCAACCAACTTGTCTACTCATGCCTTGTTGTTTTTGCAAAGTTGTTTAATTTTTACTAGATGACATTTTTCAATAATAAAGCTTTCAGTTATAGTACAGTACTACTTTCTGGTACTCCAATTTCCTCAAGAGTGTTTAAAGTGGTTACCTGTGGCTTGCCAGGGGGTTGCCACAATATCAGGGCTGTATTGAACATTCAGAGATTCCAAGTTCATTCATGACATTGACAATCAAATTCTAAATCAACATTCAATATATATTTTATTTATATTGTGCTTATTACCAGCTTTAGGATGTTGTGTGGGTTGGGCAGGTGGAGCAGAGGGACAGAAGCAGACAGCTTCTAATGATGACTGGACCTTTGATAAGGTCTGTGTTACCTTCATTCTGTAGAAATAAACCTCTGGAGTCAGACCCATTTCTGCTCTGCTCTGGAGTCGTTTATCAGCAGGAGTCTGGTGTTTAAAGGGGATTTAACTTCACTTCAACCTTGAAATGATCCAGTGGTCAGACTCATGCAGGTAATGCAAGGTGATTATTCACCTTGAACAGGGAGGGTAAGAGGGAAGGTGACTTCATAAAATTTAATGATGTTGTATCCAAATTCTTTGTTTAAAAACCTCAGTAGATGATTTGAATGTCAAAAAAGATATTCAATAGAGCCCATACAAAAAATTAAAATAGTTAAAATTTTAATGTATAAGCCTAACTGACCACTGTAGCACCTGGGGAAATTAATGTCACTATTGCAATGGAGCTTTTCCATCCAAGAGCAATAAACATGAAACATTTCTTCCTAAATTAGAATCTTCTGTTCTCCATTCAATGTTTTGGTCTTGTTTAGTTTGACTGAAAAATCCCCAGTGTTGTGTACATCAAATTAAATAATCCATAATAAAATACATTTTAAAAAATGTATAATAAATACAAATTAATATAAATAAAGTAATGACAAAAAAGTTATTTATTAACCAGTTGTTTAAAATTGTTCTGCTTTGGTTCTATACCATATAGTAGACTGCATCATAAAGTATAGGATGTGCAATTACAGTGGAAACATTTTTGACATGTGTGATGGAGTTGCATTGTTTAGACATTAACAAAAACACAAAAAACCACGTTTTTTTCCCCAAGCTATTCTGTCAAAGATGGTTTGTTCACACAACACAGCTTCAGTGTGTATGTCACTAAAAAAAAAAAAAGAAAACATTCTTGCAAAACAGTGTGATCCTTTCTGTTTAGAAAATTCAATAATTAAGGGTTTATGTCATGCTAATGGTCTTTGTAGATTGAAACCAGATTAAAATGCTGTAGCTCATTCCCAATCAATAGCACACAGCTTATCAGTGTTCACAGGAAGTTGGACACAACACCTGCCTTCACTGATAACAGCGGTCAGCAAAAGTGATACCGATGGATTCTGTTTAAAGAAACCATGAATCTGCTCTGAAACCTGAAAAAAAGTGTGAAGATGTGCAATATGTTGGGACTTCGCAGCATTCATATTTATGAAGGATGGTCTACGATCCAGGGTATATGTGATCTATAGCTGTCATTTAGATATGCTGCTCTGAAACCTGTACGTGCTCATAATATAGAAAGACTTACAGCAACACAGACTTAGCATATTTCTAATAGCTCTAGCATGTAGACAAAACACATACTTACACACAAACAAGTGCTTAAAAGATATCTTAAGCCACAGGTCAGAGGAAGTCAGTCTGAGACTCAGTTAATTCTTGGGTAAGTCATGCCATTGAGAGATCAGACAGATGCAGAAATTGGGTAAACTAGATATGAAAACATAAGACATCCTGAATTAAATAACTCAAAAATTATAACAGAACAGGCAGGGCAATATAGAACAAGTAAAAGTGGAACAGTGAAAACAGTGGAAAGGTGAAACTGGACATCTACGCATAAAACACTGCAACAAAGTTCACTAAAGAATAATCCCACTTACAGGAGTCCACCAGAACAACAAAAAAAAATCCCGAATGTAGGATTAAAGCAGGAACACAGAGATTAACCAGGACAATGCAGGACAGACAGACACAGGACTGGGAAACAGACACATACACACTAACAGCTCAAAGATATCAATAATGACTAATAATCAATCAAAAAGGTGAGAAAGCATTCAAAGACAAGAGGAACAAAGCATGACAGAGGGAGAAAACTTCAAAGAAGGTAATAATAACACTAAAACAACAAACCATGAAATTACACATAAATGAATGGGTGTGAGTGTCTTAGCCAAAATACACACACTCCCATACAAGGGGCCCTATCATACATCAAGCGGGGCGCAGGTGTCATTACTATCGTACACCCGGCGCAAACGTCATTTTTGCCACAAGTGTAAGATAGCAAATCCACTTGCGCCGGGTCTGTGTGCCGAGGG
>JAQMCX010000058.1:2424851-2446543 GCA_029814765.1 Acanthurus leucopareius | reverse complement strand
AAACAACTAAAGAAAATACTAAAGAACTCTAAACTTAATGAAACAAACATCTAAAATAATCAAACAAAAATATTACTGAGAATTAGTGAACAAAAAACTAAAGATTAACAAACAAATAGCTCCCACAGGAATTATTTGGAGTTAAAACATTTAATTCTAACCATAAAAATGTGAGACTGTAAGCACCATCACTTCTGAATTATTTGCTGAAACATAACATGATTATTATGAGCAGATGTTTATGCAGTTATGTAAACACCATATCAGACTAATATCTGGTTTTAAGGAATGAATCTAGGATCAGACCATGAGGTCTTGGGCTCAGCCCCCCATACATGTGAAATTCTATTCTGGATGATTTTTTCTCTCAAATTAACAGTTTTGCTGTTATGCCATTTCTATGCTGGATTCAGTATCATTCCTCTCTCTCCCTGGGTTCTCTCAGCTCTCACTCTCTCTGAGTCCTCTTTCTCTCCATCCTCAGTTCTCCCTCTTTGACAGTCTCATACAAACATATTGTGTGCAGCTAGAAAGGGATATATAATATCAAGGGAAATAAAGAAAATACACTCTTTATAATGTAAATAAACTTAAGAAGAGTTTCAGGAGCATGCACATTTTGTAATAGCTTATCAATATACAGTTGGAATGCGAAGTCACTGATGAGTCTGCTACAATGAACGTGGGCAAGACACTCACCTGGTTCCCGTGTTATTCTTTCTCTCTCTCTCTCTTTCTCTCTCTCTCTAGAGGAAAAAAGACAATTCTTGTACTATTCAGGATCTTTAATGCCCTTGAATCAACATTCTAGAACCCTTAAAGCAGGGGTCACAAACCTTTTTGAAACTGGGAGCTACTTCAAGGGTACTGAGTAATATGAAGGACTACCAGTTTGATACACACTCCTGAAATATAATTCCCCTTTAACTGCCTTTAAATTATGGGTTTTTTCTGCCTGTAGTGCGCTGGTAGGTGGGTAGTGAGCATGGTAGCTTTTGTGACACGTACTGAAGTGTCTCTCCACATTGTGCCGCTTTGCCGTCGCCACAGTTGCCCCACAAATGAGACACACACATTTTTCTTTCACAATCATAAAAAGAACGCTTCCTCCCAATCACTGTGAATATGATAAGTTTTCTTTCTTTTTTCTAACATGTTTTTGGAGCTAGAAATCACATCCTGCTACTCATCTTAGCAGCGCTCGTTAGCTTATCTCCCGCGCACTACTGACCTTTGAACCAGACTAGGTCAGAGTCTATGTATACATAAAGCATTTTTATTTTCATTTTTTTCCCCGATATTTTTGTTTTCAAATCTACATCAATGCAAGTGTGGTTCAAAAAGAATAGCAACACAATTAAATAAAATTTTAAAAAAGCGGAGCTCATTGGTGACTAGTGCTATTTTTAGAACTTTCCTTGTGGGCGACTTGCGGTCCCTGTGGGCGAACTGGTGCCCATGGGCACCATGTTGGTGACCCCTGCCTTAAAGGGACCTCGTGTGTGTGTGTGCGTTTGCGTGTCCATGTGTGTGCGCGCGTATGCGTGTGTGTGTGTTCTTGTATGCAGAACTTCGGTAACACTTTTGAACCTTCCATGCCTTTGATTTATCTTCACTCGAGAACTTCTTCAGGACCTTATGCTTGTGAATTACTGTGTATGTGTATGTGTATTCGTGCATGTGTGTGTGTGTGTGTGTGTGTGTGTGCGCGAGTGTTATATATACAAACACACATTCACTCACACAGTTTCTTTGCATTTTGGTTGATGGCACCAAAAGTGAAACAAAACAGTAAAACAGAGTTTTAATAATATTTCAGAGAATTTGAAGAGAATCCTTATTAATCCAGCTTAATTTTTAAGCTGGTGTCCAGTAAGCAATGTGGACTTTTTAGAGAATTGAGGGACTAAGGAGAGATTCATCCCACTTTGACTAATAAACTTGGTCAGATTTCTAGAAATGAAAGCTGCTCTACTCAATCAAAATCATGACAACTCAGATTTTAGAGCAAGAAGCAGAGTTGCAGTCCTCTGTACTTCAGTTAAAGCATTTACCCTCTTATTACCTCATATAAACGTCTTACCCCACCACAAAATTGTCTGTAAAAATCTCATTCAAATGAAATCCAATACCGCAAAATAACATCAAAATAGGAGCTTCGTTTTAAAAGGTTATCTTCATATTTCTGGAACCTGGCTGTATTGTGACAAATATTTAAGCCTAAATATTGCTTCCCTTTATATTAAAACTCTGTTTCAAGAGCTAAACTTGATTAAAATGATCAAGTCATTGTTGCAGGTGATTTTATTATTGATCATGGACAACAATAATGATGGAAGCTGGTCTACTCTAAAAATGAGTTAAATCCAGCCTGTCAGACTGTATATAAACCTAAAAAATTCTTTTTTGCCTCATCCTCTACCTCATTCAGACTCATGGTACTGAAATTGAACATTTAGTTTATCCATGGAACCCTTTTATATTGGATCACTATTTCTTTGCTTTTAAATTTTTATTTCTGGAAAACACCAATCTACTGCTTCTCTAAAAAAATATGATGATAAAGCAGAGGAGGTTGGCTCCATGATATAACCCCCAAACCCACAAATTAAGGCAGACATCACAAAGATGTGAAAGGAAATGGTGTTTCAACAATATGGAAGAATCTCACCATTCCTGGAAAGACAATCTTAAAATGTATAGAAAGGCCCTCTGCAATGACAGAGCAGCCTGTAACTCATCACTGATGGTGAAAAACAAGAATAATCCCAGGTTTCCTCTCAGCACTGTAGCATGGCTGACAGAGTCATAGATCTATTAAAGCCTGTATACCTGCATTTTACAATAGTAGCCACAGGTTAATGGGTCTCTCTAATTATAAAATTTGACTTAGTATACACAAAAATTATTTATTATCTCATCCACAGCTGGTGCTAATTTAATGTCAAACACAGGAACCTTAGAAGCAGCTGTAAAACTGAATGACAATTTAGATTGACCTTTATCAACTAACATCAATCATGTCTTCAACCAAATCATCCACCCGTCGAATAAACACCATCAGAACTAGGCTACAAAAGAAGTTCCACGCTTAGTTAGGACTTTTCTACTAGAAATGATTAATATGTCTTTATCAGTAGGGTATTTACCACAGTCCTCAGGAGCATTTGTAGTTAAACTTCTTCTTAAAAAGCCAACCCTTCAGTTTTAGCCAAGTATAAGCCCAGATCCAACTCTCCCTTTACCTGTTTTCTTAGTCACATGACTCACTTGCTACCCTTGCTCTGTGTGTGTGTACCAGTAGCATACCAAAGGAATTTCAATCAGATTTTAAAGTTCACCACAGCACAAAGACAGCACTGGTGAAAATGACAAATTACATTTATAATTAAAAATGACCTTCTAACAGCATCAGACTAAAGTCTGGTCTCTGTACTTGTTAGAATGTGACAGTCAGTGGGGTTGAACTGAATTCTACTTTAGAGGCAGGAGCATTTATTTGGTTTTAAAGAGACATTGCTAAGCTGGTTTTAGTCTTTTTAAACCTACAACTTTCATCTTTGTTTGTCTCCTTGGAGAATAATTTTCAGGACATCATTTATAAGATCATCAACACAGATACAAATAAATAAAACACTAACATACTACCACATGGATATCTAAATGCAATAAATTAACATTAAACAAAAAACAACAACAGTAAACAACACAATGAACAAAATTATCATAAAAATTAATGTTTGCACACAGCTGGTCAAGGATGACAGCACTGTTATAAACAACACCGAGTTCAAGTCCCACAGATTTTTAAGATGTAGTTACTGATTACATGCTTGGACAACAATAACACCAGTGTACATTCACAATCCCAAGGCCTGAAGCACTTTTATTATCAAGGACCAGCCACAGTAAAAAATGGATCACTGGAGCACTGTGAGAAAAGACTATCAGTTCTTAATTCTAAACAGAATGAAACATGCTCTTGGCACTCATTCAATATTATTATTGATAGTAAAATAATGATTCATATGTTTTTATTTTCTCTGTTCCTCTGTTCTGTATTTTAGCCCTCTAATGCATTGTTAATGAATTCTATACTTTGATAGACAAAGTGAAATCAAATAAACTCATTAAATACGCCCACACGCCTTTCAAGAAAATGGAATGATGAGCTCAATCTGAGCTGTGTTAGTGCTTGTGTGTATAAAGGGCTCAGCCAAGAGCTATTTGTTTGGGTGACTACTTAATTCTAAACTGGGCTTTGTGTAATATAAATATATATGACATGCATCAATTGATTATCTTAAAACATCATAAAGCAAGGTGTGTTTGCAGGAAAGTGGTGATTAGCAAATGATGAACAAATTTGAAAGGAATGCTTCTTACAGCAGATGTCATTCTACAATGATGTGCCACTCATGCTGCTAATGTGCAGACCTCTATAGAAGGACCATTAATGTTGTGGATTAGTGGTTTGTTTCAGGGTTGATTTCATCAAACTCATCAGCCACATATACATTAAAGATATTGGTTGTTAATTGTTGTAAACATTTCTAATGTCTATACTGCAAAGACACCTTTGTGTAGTGGCTTAACTAGGAGGCACTTGGAGCTAAAATGCGATCTGTATTCAAACATATTATCTAAATAAGAGTGGAATGCGCTCAAATCTGTCTGAATACATCTGGATGTTGTCTGACTCACAATGTGTTCAAATCTTTTGAAGGTGTAAAAGCAATTCATAATTTGATGTATTTCACTGATGAAATAACACTTATATATAATAACCTAACAAAAGTTTTGGTTGTTTAAATTTGGAGAGCAACAAGTAAGAAGCAAGAAAGTATAAAGAAATATGCCTCTATTTAATACATATCTACTCATTATGTTGCAGCCTAATAATAGAGAGACAGAAAATATCCAAGGAGGAACACATGGTAACATAATCATACCGACTATCAGGAGCACTGGGAGAAATCCTGGTGGGCTGGTCGCTGTGTGAGTTGCTTGAGCATTCTTATCTTCAGTCAGCCCCTTTTGCACACTAACATGTAAACATGGGGGTACCTGAGAATGTTTTGACACTTAATGAAAATGAAAATGAAAAGAAAAAATATACATATATGTGAGAGGTGAATAATATTTTTTAAAAAATCAGAACTTTAATGTACTACTTCTGTTTATTTTAAAATAGTTAAGGACAAATCATTTGATAGCATTTCGAAAAGTTTAAAAAAAACATACAAAACGCTTGAATTTGAAGGGGGTTTGTTTTCTTTTGTGTTTGCCGCCACCTAACGTCAAGATTTAACTCTAGATGGGATCAGACCTCAATGATAACAGCAAGAACACATTAAAAATACAACTTGCAAAGGCAAGATCTGTTTATGTACTATTGGATAACATACTGAGATACAAATTTCAGTACACATACAAATTTACACCCTTTTACACAGAAAGGGTGTAAAACATAGAATAAGTTACACTGGACCTCTTAAACCTTTCATGCATTAATTACATTGCATTAATACAGGGTTTTGGGTTTTTTTACATTGTATTTATAACTTCTAAGTCATGCAAAGTTATTTTTTTAGTTGTGTTTTGTTCTTTTGGAATATTTTTGAGCATGTTACACCCAGTTGGTGGCAGTGTATGGGGTGACTTACCAATGTCCACTCAAGTGGCTAATATGCAATTGTACCACCAAAACCTGTGCATATGCTAAACAGCTTTTGAATAGCTGTCCACTGTAGCGACCACCATGAGTGAACGGGTTGATAGTACCCCCTGCTAACGTTGAGATCCATGAAGCAAGGTATGGGATTGTTTATACTGTATTTAGCAGGCCAGGAGGTTTTCACAGGACTGCCTACAGTACTGTTTAAAGCATATGGCAGTCACAGTGCTGCATAACTCCTTTGCATCAAGACTCTGGACACTTTCATGTCAGTCAAAATCTCAATTCACACCAACTAGAATGAAGGTGGTTGCTTTTTTTCATCCTCTTCTGTTCACTCTTCACATTTCCACTGAACCTTTCCACTATTAGTCCCTCCTTGCTTGTCACCTTCTACATCTCCTCTCTTACCCCTCATCCTCCTCTTTTTTCCTTTTCCCATCTCATCCTGACAAGCCGCCAATCAAACAGTGCTGATGTGAAGCGCAGCACCTTTCACTCTAACCCTCTCTCTTTCTCCACCAGCTGCAATTGAAGAGTCTCTCAGCCATGACTCTCCAGCAGGACTCAATGCCTCATTACCTGGATTGTGTGGCCTAACATTGGTATTCCCTTCACTCTTACACTCTCTCTCTCTCTTTCTCTCTTACCTCTATGTCCCTCTCCCTTTTTCTCTCAGCTCAGCAGCTATAACTTGTCAGTGCCAGCCATGGCCATCACTCTCAGCATCCTTCTGTCTGTTCTAACTCATCCTCTTCCCGTCATTTCACACAAACACACACTCCTCTCTCTCTCCACCTCCACTTGTTTCTCTCTCCTGTCTCTCCAGTTGTTTCATCTCCTCTTTTCCAACCCTTCACTCATTTCTTCTCCCTCCTCAAATTATTGCTTCCTTATTTTCTTTCTGTCTTACCTTGGAAGCATTCAGCACTGTCTTTGCCTAAAGAGGCTGGTCTGCTGAAGAAAAGAGATAGACAGAAGGGGTAGAGAAGGAAGTTAGAAAAGGAAGTAGAGGAGAAATAGAGAGATTTTTCCTGTTGGCTTGATTTCAGCCTGGCTAATTGGTTTATACAGCAGCTTTCCCAGCAATGCCTGGGTCAGACTCTGTTCATCTGGTGTGTGTGTGTGTGTGTGCGTGTGTGTGTGCGTAGGAATTAGTGTTTGTAATTTTTTTTTTTATAATTTTTTTTTTTTACCCAATTAATCTTTGCTGCCATCTCATAGGAGTGGTCACATTAACATACAAGATGATAAAAGAGATGGAAGAAAGTAATTGGGGGACTGAGATAGCACCTTTATCATAGATAATATTATTTTTTTTGCAGGCAAATGCAGTTAAATGTTGAAAAATTGATGCTATGTTCATATATCGGCAGGAACTCCCTCAGCTACCATATTATTACCTTCCCTGAGTGGATGAAGTGTTAAAAAAATAAGTAAATAAATTTATGGCATCAATAGTTAATCATCCTCTGCAGGAAACCAGGAGATGCGCTGTATAAAATTTTAAATGTTCTTAAATATAACAAGCTGCAGGTGGAAGTTTTAAAAGGTGAGCAAAATAGCAACCAGAGACTCTTTACTCAAGTACAAGAAAAATCACTGCTTAAATGTGAGTATGAGTCAGGAGGAGGTGGGGGTGTGAAAGGGGAAAACCTACAGAGTGAAAGTTTAAGAAGCAAGCTGGAGTAAAAATGAAATAATCAGAATTGGATTTAATTGAGGGAGAAGTAAAAGGCTGCGAGCAGCTAAACGCAATTTACAGGTTCAGACGGGTGGATGAAAAAAAAACGTGTGAGCGAGGCTGAAAATAGCAAGTCTCAGACCCAAATAACTGGAGTTCACAGAGGGATAAAATAAGAGGAGAGAAAAAGAATGTGCTGCTTTTATTTGAACAGGAGCTGTCGGCGCTCTGTACATTGCTTAGATACACTCGCTGCAAGCCATCTAAAGAAAATCTGACCATGTGTGTTGTTGCTGATCAGAGTCCCTGAATAACATCCCTCTCTGTTTTCATCATTTGCATTATTTCTCATTATATGACTCGTAATGAATGCAGAAATGTATTAAAAAGTAAAGACCAAAGGCTGCAATTCTTTCTTAATGAAGGGAGCTGGTTCATATTTGGTGGTTCTAAGGGGCTTTGAAATCCGGTGTAACTCCATATTTGTCCATGATGCCTTTTTGACTCTCAAACTGCAGCTGCTTGCTCACAATCAATCCAGACTGTTGCACCAAAGGAGGTCTGAGCTTTCAAAATGACAGAAAATGCAAGTTCATTTCCTAACAAGCTGAGAAACCTCATGGAATTTGAAATAAGATCTAGCATGTGCATATCCGAAAACAAAAACCATCTTCAGATGAAAACAAGCCATTATGGAACTCCACAAAGTGTTTACACATTCATAATTGATTTTCTACCAAATTGTGATGCTGCCAGAGGAAATATGAAGAATTAATTTACTGTACAGACTACTTATCAAATCCACACACTAATGAAATATAATGAATATGGCTGTAATATTACTTTGTTTCAGCTATAACAAAGTCACATTTAGTAACTTTAGTGAATAAACTCATGGCTCTAAGCATGACAGTGTCGGATTATTACATGGTTCCCTGTTTTAGTGAAGAATAAAATGACTCTGCAACTATTGACTGGATTATCATAACATTTGGTGACAGGGCACTGCTATGGATTGCTGTAAGTTATCTGTTGATTTAAAAGAGTATCTCACTGTGTTTCATAATATTTATAGAATATTAAAGATCCCCTCCAGTGAAAATAAAATGTTTAACCATCTCAACATGCCTGTTTGGTGTTTTTTTTTACATCGTACAAGACAAATCTGTGGTTGAAATTAGCTGTAAATGCCATAGCCAAGAATTTCCACATTAAAACCTCTGTGAATAAATAAGAGTCTCAAAAAGGTAGCCTCAGACAAGAAGGGTTTCATAAGTCACAAATCTAAGGAATTAATCCTGTCAGTGGTGGGGTAGTCCTTTTTTGTGTGTATTATTTGCATGCTACGGCAAAGTGAACTGCAGTGTATCAGAGGAGAAGTTGATGCTAGGTGGATCTATGTCAAACCATTAGAAGTCAAGCTGAGGGGTCAAGATATCTTTTACTGCTGCATTCTCATTTGTAAAGACTGATGCATAAAATACTTCACTGTTCTGATATGTCCACTTGCAAGGGACTGTGTACAATTTCTTGTAAACAAAACTTCTTCTTCTTTTCTTCTTCTTTAGAAGCTGTGTTTGGTTCAAATATGTACAGCCAATATTCAACAGTATTGTCTCTTGCTATTGTGTACGCTACATAGCTAGCAAGATGATGCAGAGAACTGAAGGCCAAAGAAGGTTGAAGGGGAGGGATGGAGTGGTTGCTTGCTGTGGGCGTGACCATGACAGTGACCCCATGCTATTGATAGCTCAATGAGGCAAAAGGTTTAGTGTGACATTTAAGCAATTTTTAGGCTTGGATTCATTTTAATCTTAAAACGAACAAAAAAAAGAAAAAAGATTAACACAGAGGACAATGTAGGACTTGAATCAGTGACAGAAGTCGGTCTTTAAGTACTTAATGTGGTTCGTTAATCACACCAACAACAACAACCGTAGAAAGACTAGCAGTGGAAGTAGGTTCATGAACTATTATCCTTTTACAAGTCCAGCATCATCTTCCTGTTGAGATTTTGTGTCTTGGATAAAAATCATTAAAAATAAGTGTTGAACATAATAAATGTTATTTTTTATATCTAACTTGAGAACACATACAACAATATGCAGACCGGAGTTAGCTATTTTCTTGCCTTGCATCGAAGCCAAAGCACCAACCATGAGCCATAGAGTCTCTGTGAGTCCAGTGAGCCCAGAAATATGACAGTTCTTGCATCACGTATATTTAATACATTTTGTCAATGCTTTGGCTCTGGAAGGGTCACAGGAGACTCTCTCCACATGGGAAATGTTGACAGCTGTCACCTATCATTAGCTGTCAACTTTGGAGAGGAGTTTTAAGGTTAAAAAGGAGACACGGCTCTTGGGAAGGTTGACGTGAAGGTACCAACTCTATGTTCAGCATGAATAGGGAAAGCAAAGACACTCAAGGTGCCCTGGAGGAAGAGTAGCAGCACATTGATCCAGCATTCATGTTGAGCAATGATGAGCTGCTAGCCAGCTCCAAGTGTCTGTACACTGGCTGAGTAGGAAGCTTCCAACAGCTCAAGGTACATGTAAAACTGGAAACCCCATCAATTATTAAAGCCTGATGGACTCTCAAAACATGAAGAAAAGATGATAATTTTTTAAAAAAAAAGCTAATATGAGTGATAGATACAGAGTTAGGGATTGAGTGATGCAAATGGTTGTAACTGAGCTCAACGAAAGATGTTTTAATGATCCTGAAAAGCTCCACTAGCAGTAAATTGAGGCAAAAGAAAGACGCTATATTCATTAGAAGTCAAGCAAGGGATTTTCCCACGAAGTCGATAAGCTGCCTTCTTTTAAACAGCGTTCCAGGGAATGTTTTGATATTGAAATCAGTGTTCCCAAGAAAGACTGATTTATGCCACTTGTACACACACACACACACACACACACACACACACACACACACACACACACACATCTCTGCTTCTACATATACGTAATTGACGGTGTTATAATTCACACCTGCCTCACATAACTCAGAGCAGTTGTGTTAGTGCAGAGGGATTCATGCCCCTCAGGGTGTGTGCCTGTTTGTGTTTGTCTGTGAGGGAGTGTGAAAGAAACTGAGAGACGAGAGAGATTAAGATGACAAATTTCATGGCTGAAAGAGGGATTTGATTGCATGTGAGCTGACAGTCATGGTACAAATTGTGCCACCAAGGAAGTGACGCATGGATATGTGTGTCTGCTAAAATTACACACATTAGCATTACATTTGAGAGAAACGTTTTTTGCACATCATAAGAGTGTGTGCTCAAGACACACATGCACCACAAAGTGTGCACACAAGGTTGCTGCTAACAGCAAATGTTCAACATACTGCAGCGCGGCCAGAGAGGGCTTTGAAGATGTCTGTTTACATCATCGGCCCACTCAGACATTATATTAATACATGCAGTATATTTCAGGTTTATAACTCTGGTCACAAATATAACTATCTGATACATTAAACCATGTCGAGTCGTGAAGCCTTGACTCTTCAGTGGCACACAAAGTCTCACACTTTCAATGGGTGCTTTACATAACATTTTACCACTAATTACAGTCCATAACAAAACTTAGCCAAGAAACAGTCCAGTAAATAAATCAGAAATGATATAGAAATGTTTCTGACAGCAAACCCTTCCACAGTGTGCAGAAAAAAAAAAATAAAAGA
Organism: Acanthurus leucopareius; assembly: GCA_029814765.1. Classification (NCBI taxonomy): domain Eukaryota; kingdom Metazoa; phylum Chordata; class Actinopteri; order Acanthuriformes; family Acanthuridae; genus Acanthurus; species Acanthurus leucopareius. The sequence goes on along the minus strand of JAQMCX010000058.1, from coordinate 2,435,495 downwards.
ACAAAGTTCCACTCAGTCACTGGTGACATGTATTAGTAATCTTCAATCACACTGGTGCAGCAGTTTCCCTTTAGTATCATGAGTTAAATTATTTGTGATAACTAAACACTAAAAGTACATGAAACATCAGATTTCTGAACTCATGCATGCTTGCTGATCTTGAGGAGCAGAGGACCTCTTGCAAAGGTATTATTTCTAACCCATACATACACCATTTCCTCTATATTCATTCCGCAGTGGTGCACTGCTGAGAAATGAATATAGGGCACTGCCCCTGCAGAATTATGAGCACTGCTGCCAAAATTTCCATGGTCACAAGAAGGGATAATAAGAGTATGATATGCTCTCATATATGCCTATATCCTTATCCTTCATGTTTCAGTGCCTGAACACACACCACAAGGAGCAGAGGAGAGATGAAGGGAAGATAAATGTTGTTGATGACACAAAGCTTGGGAAAGACACTGTAATATGCTGACAGATTTGGTGTTTCTGTTTTTTGTAGCTGACAAAGACTAAGGAGTACTTGGTTTAACAAACAACTGATGCTGTTTTTCCTTCACTGTTCCTAGTGAATTTCGCAGGGAGTGATGTAGTATATCATTTCATACATAGGAGCCAATTTGGCCTTGTGTGCTATGATTACTTAGGCATGTGGTTAACACACCAGCTTTAAGTTTGCTTTAATGAAAACTGGACTCCTGGCATTTACTCCTGCTGGTCTTCATCAGTGTTTTTGAAATAAAGGAAATACGAGGAGTAACTCGCCAACTAACTTAAAAAGTGAGGTATTTTTTAAATAAAGCTGTGCTATAGATCTAACTGATGTGGTGAAGAGTGATTCAATTGGATTTCTAAAAATAACTGTTAAATATTCTTCATCACTTATACTTTGGCATGTTATCAAATTGACTAAATTTGTTAACAGAATTGGTGTGGCAGTAGGTGGTAAAATAAGTGTTGTGCTACTCACTTGATACTTGATACTACTCACTTTATAATTAAGACCTGCACATTGACTTCATGAGGAACTTTTAGGATTTTTTTCCCCTGCTTATTATGTCACAGTATTGATAAATCAATATACTTAAAGACATCTTAACATGAATACTTAGTATGCAATCTTTGCTAGGATAATTCTGAAAATATTTAACCTTTTTATTGAGAAAATATGAGAGAGAACCTTATGAATTGTGTAAAACTCAGTAATTTAGGAGAAATCCTACACAAACCTCAAGAGAGAAAATGTGTTTTGTTTATTACTTATATTAAAGGTGTTGAGCAAGGATGCTCTAAAGAGCCCAATACTTCATATTTTAGCCATCAGTCCCCTTTATAGACAAATAGATAGAGACATATCCATGGAAGATGTATATGCCATGTACACAGTAACTGTTATAGTTTATGTGGCTCACATTACCATCATAATAAAGAAATCAGAAAGAGACAGAAAATTAATCATTTGATGTATGAAAATGCATTTGAAGCAAAATTAAATATTGTAAAAACAAAAACAAGTAGGATCTGATCAAAGGAGGAAAAGACAAATTGTTAATATTCTAGACAAGAAATAAAAAAAAAAAAAAGTCTGATCATTTGTAAAGTGAATGTAGTTATAGAAACAGCAGGTAATGTGTGAATATAGAGCAACTACAAAATAAAAACCCAGTAACACTAGTGTGTTAACTTAATCTGAAACAACGAAACAAAACAAACAAAAAAAAAACAGATTTCTAAAGATGTCTAAAACGAAATTTTTAAATTAGTTGGATTTGGTTGATATTGAGCTTGAGGATGCTTTACAAATATTTATGTGAAAAATATATATAAAAAGTAACCTTTAAAGAGCATTTGAGATGTTCAGTGACTTATATATGTTGGAAGACTCCCTCTACTGTTATCAGCCGCATTTTGCATTCAGTAGAGTTTTCAACCTTGACCTTTGAATGCACCTAAACAAATGACACTCCAGTTTGGGTTAACGTTACCATTATGGACAGCATTTAAAGACTGTGAGCTAGCTAGCCAGTCCAGTATCTGCACAGTTACAGCAGTTGGAGTGGGGTTAAATGGTTATATTGGAATAAAGAGAATAAGTGGACCAGTTTTATTATGAAATGAGAAAAGTCAAGCAAAGGAGGTTACACAATATTTATAAACTGAGCATGCTCAGTACTTTCTTTAAAGTATGTCACTGGTTTCATATGTGTTTCATTTGTGGCTACAGCTGCTGTGGAATTCATATATTGTATATTGTAACATCTCTGTGTCATCTGCTTTGTCTGTGTAGCAACTGCATTTTATTATTAATACCTATTGTTTTTTATACTATTATATATCTGTACGCTTAATTTCATAATTGTAAAATTAGGGAGTTCTTTAAAAATTGCTAAAATGGGTGTTTAATTACACCACTGCCCCTCATTCTTATGGCCCATCCAAGTAAAAGTAGGGGTAAATAATGTACTATGCTTCCATTAAACATGCTTATTAAATTTAGCCACTGTGTTTTTCTTTGTACAATAGAAAAAAAGATGCCACCATTAATATGCTCCGATACAGATTATATTTCAGATGTGCAGTATATTTGAAAGTCAATACTTTGAAAATGAGGGCATTAACCGGAGGATGGCTCATCTACAAAGCATCTGACTGGAGCAACTGAAGTCAAGCTTTCCAGCATTCATTAAGAAAATATGAAATCCCTTCACATCTAAGCTGTTCAGAGTCAGAAGGAAACTCGGACTGTACCAATTAGCTCCAGAGGTGTGGAGACAGTTCTGTACATTGCACCTCAGCAGGAAGAATTGGATTCAAGTCTTCTCCCTTTGGATGCCCTGATATTTGCCCTGATCCTAATGGTACGGTGTAAAGAAACTGAGTCAAATTATGCAGAAACTTGCACTTCATGTAAAGGAATGTGACAGCCTAGAGTACCATGAGTTATCTTAAATATCTAAACGAGGAGTAAGTCAATCAATTTGTTACTCATAAAGGCCTCTTATTCATTTTCGAAAAGTTGATTTGCAACAGATAGTGTTGGCCGTAGTGTGCCATTGTTCTTAAATTAACAGTAGGGGGAGCAGTTTGTAAATATTACTCGTCCTACACTGGCCTAATGCAATGATTATATATAAATCTAAGATGAGTCAAACATGTCATTTAATTTATTTAATCATTTATTTTTTTATAAATATTCCAAATCACAATATGTAAAATATTGTATTTTTTAAACTGGTGCTGGTAATAAATTACAGAGTGTATTCTTAGCCAAGAGTATTAAAAATTTTAAAGTCTCACTTAAATGATAATTCTATATCCTTATAATCCTTATAATCTCATAATCTCTTTGAAGTTAAATTTACTTTTAGATAATAATTAGTTAAAGGATTTGCAAACAGGGTAAGAGATAAAGCCATCTCATTAAGGAATGCCAAAACAAGGAATAATATTAAGCAATAGCACTGTGCACATATAAGTTTAATATTTAGATCAGTGTTATTTACAATTATAATCACTGATCACTCTAATTAGAGGTCTGCCCTCACTCTGGAATTAGAGTGACTATAACTGCATATTAATCATATCGGAATAAACTTGAGAGCAAAAGTACTTACAAAAAGCAAATGATTTTCTATGTATTACAACCATTACTTAAACCTAAAATCGTAAAGTCCCTAAAATTAAAAATTAAAAATGTGTCTGTGTACTAAGAACAAATGAGAATACTAAATAAGTACTCTCGTTTGGCTCAGCAGCCTGCATACCCAAGTACATTTTTAAAGAATCTTCACACATCACTGTTTGGAACACATAGTGAACACTCTTCATTCAGGTCCTTTGATGCTTTAGAATCAAAACTGGAAGTATGGGGACAGTTGATGTTAATTGCATATGAGTTTGATATGTTTGATAGGTTTGAGCGGGAAGACCCCCTTTTCTGTGCGTATATTGTTCATAAAGCTAATGCTCCTCTCAGGGAAAGTTTTCATACAGCTAATGGGCCGTTTTAGGACCTTGGACTTACTGTTGGGCTGTTTCAGTAGGTTTCACATCCCATTCAGTGCTTGGTCAGTGCCCAAGATAAAGTCCTTGAACAGCTGCTTAACTTCTTCTTCTCTATGGAATTTGATGGCCATTTACTCTGATCAGGGATTCTGGATTCCTCACTAGTAGACTCATTTTCCAGAAAAAAAGCGATGCTTAGAATTGTTTGCATAGCTTTGGCTTAAAACTGACTTAGATTGATTTACTTGAGCTCTTTATTTCTTTTTAAGGCTATAGGCTGGTACATTCTATTCTCTTTAGCCTCTAAAGCCACATTATCTTTCTCACCTGGGCTGTCTTTAAATGAATGTGTCTTTCTTTGCTTTTCATCAGATGCCCTAAAGAGCATTATAAAACGATCCTGCTCTCTGATTTTACAGTTCAATACGCTTAAGAAATATGAACTCAAAGCTTTTTCTTGAAATGATGCTCTTAACTAAAGCTGTCATTAAAGCTTTTTTACTTAAAGACTAGCCCTCATCCACTGGAATGGCTAACTTACTTGATGATGCTATTAGGCTACTGACGATTTGTGTAGCACTGTAACGTGAATGATAAGCCAATTTTTATACCATCTAATTTCTGCAGCTCAATGAGGCTCTCATGGTCAGCAAATCGTCTATTCTTTTGAGTTAAATGGTTACTTCAGTTTCCTTTAAGTGGCACATTTTAAGACCCTCTATTGCATTCACAGTGACCCCATATTTCTGCTGTACTGTCATTCTCAACCATGTGTCTTGAACAAAGCATGATGACTTACTCAAGGAGGGGTGAGTAAAAATTGTAGAGACTGCTACTTTCTGCAAGGAGCTGCACATTGAAGTGCATGTAGAGGGTGCAAGCAATAACTTCAGATGTTAAGTTACATCACTCGATCAGTATCAGCATCTGTGTTACCGCTGTTATGTGACCACTGGTAATGGTGCATTTGCTGGTTTTTCTCTTATTCCTGAGAAAAAGTTTCAAAAGTTTGTGTGGGTCTCCATCAGAAGTCAGGAATGGCAGATGATGAGAGTTGGGTCTAGCTGGAAGACCAAACAGCATTTTGGCAGTGAGGAAGCCTGCAGCCTTCAAGATAGAAGAAGGCATTTCAGGTCAAGAGAGCATGCCTATGGTTGTCTTTGATATTTGTGGAGTTATACATGGTGAGTCATCTAAGAGTAAACACTTGGTGCAAATGCAGTTGCCTGATGGCACTGAGTCCAACATAACAAACCCGCTTTCAAGTTCCTCACCTGCGAGAACTTTCATTCCCCATACTTGCTGGTTTTGGCCCTTCTGTGACCTCTCTGTTCCCCAAAATGAAGTTACAGCCGATGGCCTGTCTAATCACACTGAGGAAGAGATCCAGAACAAATCACAGACTGCTCTTGACTTAAAACGGTCCCTGGGAGCATGGTATCACTGCACAAGGGAATTTTTTTAATGTGATGGTGACCAAATTTAAATGAGGTACAGTTTATGCTCTCTTAGACAAGTTCTCAAACCCTGAGAAATACAAGATATGATCAGAAAATTCAGAGACAGCACCTGTCTGTTAACATGGCCAGACTCTGGAAATACCAAATTCATCCTCTCTCTCCAGAGACATACACCTTACTCCTGAGTTTGCCCAAATTTGAGTTTTATCTAGATCATTCCCTATTTGGTACAAAGGAAGTAAGGACTGATAATTGCTTTTGGCTGTCCTCTAAAGCTTATACTGACCTTGACTTCTTAGAATAAAGGTTAAGAATATACAGTAAAATGCATATAATGTCCAGGCCCTCTTGGCCAGCTTCAAATCTATATATGCCCATGCCTCTTGATTTTTTAAAGTATCAGCACACATGATGGCACAGATGTTCAAGACAGATTTTTCTTCTTTGGAAGCACTTTAGCGGACCATTGAACAGTCACAGATCATTGGTGCCTAAGAAAAACAACATGAGCAATTACTGATCAGTAATTACAGGCTATACATATAGCAATGGAAACATTTACCACAACAAAATAATTTTTAAAAGACGAAATCAAAGTTATTCAGAGGCTAAAATTTGTTGGTTCCAAACAACAAAGGGCTACAATATAGAGTAAACTATGCTTTGTTAGAGAACTATGTTGTCAATGTCAATCTGCTAAAATTAACAATCAACAATGTGCCAAACTAATTAACACATTCCAAAAACTCACACACCTTAATGTTGCTCTGCAAAGTAGTAAGGACTGTTTCTGCTAAATGTTTCTATACAGAAGACAAGGTGGTGCACTCATTTGAAGGATGAGACAAGACACATGCTGCTTTTAAAATCAATACAGACTATCTCTCTCACACACTCCCATCGCTTATTCACATTCATACAATAGACACACATATCATCGAGCTGCATGAGTCATTGCTGTGATTACTGAATGCAGTGTCATTTCATGAAATATAATTTAAAAATCATCATATGTATCTTATTGGAAAAAATGGGGGATTTTGTAAATTAATTTGTTTATGAAGATAGAAAAAAAAACATAATAAGAAATCACCATGAAAGTAAATATGTTTTATGTTTTAAAAATATTTTTTCTAACAGAATTATTTAGACATGCTTGTACTCATACAGCTCATTTTTTTTTTATTATTCACTGCCTTATGACTATAAAATTCTGTTTTTTTTTTATTCTTTCTCTCTTACCAAGAGAGGATATACGATTGTGGTTCTATTCTGTTATATATGTGTGCATGTACATTAGCCCATGCTTGAGTGTAAAAAAAAGTGAAAATGGTGCACATTAAGTGAACAAAAGCATCTTAAGCAGGAACATTGTCCACATCTGGTAGTTTTCACGATGTTAGAGATGCACAACTAATAAACCAACCATAAGGCTTGGAAACTGTAATATAAAATATCCTGGAGCCAAGATAGTGAGGGTACTATTGGCTAAAACTTAACAGCACTAACCCCCAGCAAGAAAGAAAGTCTAAGAAATAAATTAAAAAAATGCCCTTCTTGGAAATATTTCAATATTTGCAAGTGCTTTTGTCCCTGAAGCACTGAATACAAAACAGGCCATAATTTTTTTGTTTTTATTCAATTTCAGGAAACCATGGCCACTTGCTTTAGTATTTTTATAATCTGCCCAGTGACGCTCCACTGACACACAAGTTGAGGTATATTGTTAAAAATCACTGTTACAGTCTCACATGTAAGCAGCTGAACTTAATTTCCAGAGAAACTACATAAAATACGTGTTTTAATGTTTTTTTTTTTACAAAAAGTTGTTTTTGACTGAGCTAGTAATTAGTCACTTGTGCAAAAAGTGCAATTGTTACAGCCATGTGTCAGTGACATTATACTAAGATATTATTAACATTAAGTTAGAATTCACACTTATTCACACATGAGGAGACAGAAAGAAAAGTATCATTCACATCATGTTTGGCCAGCAGGTCAATGTAAGACCAATATTAACACACTGATCTGTTTAATTTTGACAGACTTGGTGGGTTTTTTTTTTTTTTTAATTTCATCAGCCCCCTTTCTAGCTTATGAGTTTTTCCAAGCTTTTTTTTCTCTTACTGCAATCTGCTAACTGCTGTGGCTGAAAATAATGCTAATAAGAATAGATTGAACCACTACAGTGAACTTTTTGACAAAAATTAAACATAATGAGATGCATGATTTAAAAACAGCTTTTAGAGTTGAGGAATACACATATATAAATGCACATGTACACACAACAACCCACACTTCAGTAGCTGGAGGAACTCATGACACTCTCCAGAGGGATTCTTACTTCTGACCTACAGTTTAATCTTCACAGAAATCCTGCTTTTGCCATTGTCTTCCTGTCCACATAAACAGCTTTCAGAGACTTTTATTATCTACCTCTTCAGGTTTTCCACCCACCTGTGCTGCCATATGAGTGACCTACAGACCTGGTGTGCCATCTAACCCAACTTTCTGCTGGTCCCCTTGAAACTTCAAACTCAGCCTCTGCTCTGCCCCTCAGCAGCCTGAGATCTCCAGCTCTGTCCCTGCCTGCCCCCAAACCGTCCATCTTGCTTTACTCATGTCCAAGACCAAGGTGATCTACCTGAGGTCTCTGGCCCTGCCCTCATTCAGTCCCCAGCCTGAGATCCCTAGCCCCATTTTTTAGCTCCCAGGACACTCATCCCTAGCTTAGTGTCTTGCTTTAAGGTCCTCTTTTAAGCTGAATGGCTCCTTTAGTCCTCACCTCTGGATTTCATATTAAGGTCTAGTTGTTGCAAAACTGATGGAACTGAAAGTGTTGCTGGAATAAAGACTGGACACAAAAAATAATGTGTGTGTATGTGTTTGTGTGTGGATGGGGTGATCATTAATCTTTTTTTTTTTGTTTTAAATAAACTGAACTGAAGCTAGATGATTTGGCAACATTAATTTATGCAGTCAGTCTTGTGACTGTGCTCTTAAAGAGAAAGGGCCGGCTGAGTGAGTATTTTATGGAGCTGAAGTGAGGAAATCCAACCCAGTGAAGCAGTTAGTCATGGACTTTACACTGCAACGCACTCTCCCAGTAACTGATTATCCATCTGATAAGCCCTTAACTCTGCTGAGAATATTTTTACCAACAGAAATTGGCGCAAGTCAACCGAGGAATGTAGAATGCAGTAGCAAATAGAGAAGAAATTAAAGTTGCAACACAAGAGCTGAAAAGTCTTTGAACAACAGCAAGGGTCTAAAAAAGTTGCCTACTTGCACCAGTGTGAGATGAGTATGGCAGGGGGCTATGTATGTAGCTGTCTAAGCCCATCACACAATGTGGGCACATTCAGCTACCCAATGAGGATTTTTCTCCTCACGAACATGAGTACTGAGGAATTATAATCGACTTACATCCCTACTCGGAAAAAGTATGTTATCTGTACCGGATACCAGTTTCATCTGATTATCAGGCTCATCTCGACCAAATACAATCATGTATCGCCATTTATGCACAGAGACATTTGCTATCAAGCTTATTTAACTACTACATTTAACTACTACATAAAAAAGTCAATAGGTCAAGAGAGACATGATGATGATTCAAAATTATATTTAGGGGAATATTAGCATGCCACTTTGGGAAGGTTGATGACCTGCCGGAAGAGTGATTTTCAAAATTACTAACTTCAGTGAAATTTAGAAGTAAAATGCCAACTTTCAAAGACAATGAGATATTGCCACTTAGACCCAGAGACATTTGCTGACATGTAAACTACACTGTCAGATAACAAAGTTTTAGAAAAATATAAATGTCAATGTTTTTTTTTTGTTTGTTTTTGTTTTTTTTTTTGTTTTTTTTTTATTAGCATACTGCTTTGGGAAGGTTTATGAGCTAGAAATGTGAACTAAGAATTATTAAATTCAACCATAGTTCAAAGTAATATGCCAAGCTTCAAGTAGTTGCTGGTACCTAATATCAGTGATGTTTTCTGCAAGAAAGTAATAATTGTGTTCATCAAATGCTAGACAATCAATTGGAAATATCAATGTGTAAAGCAACATGAAAATTTCAAAACCTGTACTACTCAAGATATGAACTGATTTTACATACACATTTACATACATATTTAGCAAGTTTAACCACTTAGAAGTATAATGTTCACAGAACACAACTTCCACCAAGTTCCCATGGTAACATGCCAAGGTTCAAAGACAATGTAAAGCCTCTTATTCACAGAGAGTTTTGCAAAATACATAACTGCAAGATTATAAAGTTGAAAAAATCAATATATGCAGCACATAATGACTGAAATACCTTAGTATTACTTATGATTGTCAAGTTTTGTTTTTTGACTTTAGTGAACTACATTGGGAAGATTAACAACCTAGAAGTGTGACTTTCAAAATCATCAACTATACTCAGGTTCCTGAGGTAATATTCTAACCTTAAACACAATTGTCTACTGTCATTACTGGAAATCTTTTGCTGTAAAGAAAAAATAAAAAAATAAAATACAACACCACCAACAACATCAACAAAAACACTGCTAATTAATACTTTGAAAAATGATCCCATAAAATGATGTTTTTTTAAAAAATATGACTCACAAAATTGCCAGTGGTTTGGAAGTTGGATGATCTCACAGTCTTCCCCCTTCTTGCAGCAAAATGCTCTTCTTTATAACATAATGCTGCTAAAATGTTGGTGATATTGTTTCTTCTTAGTCAGACTTTTAGGTTTACCTCCTGTTGTCTTTAGTACAAGGTCCATTTAAAGGTTATAGAATGTTGATGAATCAAAGGATCAAAGGTATTGAAGGTCCTGAAGAGTTCTAGAATTTTCTTTCTCTCTCCCAGCAACACAGTGACCTGCACGAGCACACACACACACAACAAGTTCCTGAGGTAATACTCTAACCTCACACACACGCACACACACACACACACACACACACACACATTTGCACTATCACATACCTCAACAGACATATTCACATTCATATCTGATTTCTGATCGTACACCCGGCACAAACGCGGTGCGCCAGTGGCGCATGTGTCATTGCTATCTTACACCCGGCGCAAAAGTCATTTTTGCCACAAGTGTAAGATAGCAAATCCACTTGCGCCAGGTCTGTGTGCCAAGGGGCGGGAGGTCTGAGAA
>JAQMCX010000058.1:2408512-2424751 GCA_029814765.1 Acanthurus leucopareius | reverse complement strand
TATATATATGTGTGTGTGTGTGTGTGTGTGTGTGTGTGTGTGTGTGTGTATACATATATATATACATATTATAATACATATACAGGTCTGTTTCACTAATGGTGAGTGTAGGCTATTGAGAAAATGGTGTGATTTTTCTGCAACTGTAACAGCAAATCATAATAAATTGACTGATATTCAGATTTTCACTCTTGACTGGTTTCTTTTTTAAAGGTGAATGTCTTAGATCTGTTTTGATGAAACGCACTGTTACATGTACACCAAAGTGTGCATGTATCCACAGTAACTCCCAAATGCAGGTAGACTTGTCACATACCTTTACAATAGGAAATCTTGCCGAGTTCATGTTTTGGGCGAGTTTTGACTGACCTTTCTTGTATTAATCATCAAAGCAGCAGTGTGGTTTTCTGACACAAAGTTTAAAATGCATACCTTTCAAAAAACCAGCAGAAAGGGGCCTAACCCTAGCATGCAGTGCTCTGCCTTTCTTTTAGAGACAACATGGTGTAACTGTGTAACCTGCTGGGACTCTTCGTGAGATTAATCTATTATTTAATATTTAACAGGCAACCCCACTTACCTCACAGTAAATCCAATCCAGGCTACTGAAAAAAAACATGGCAATGAAAACTTTGCGGTGAAATCGATCTCTGTTCAATAGAAAAAGAAGTCGAAATAATGTCATATATTAAAGCTTATAATTTTTGTTTTCTGCTCTGTCTGGTATCTTCTGTCAATGTCAGCCCCCTCCAATCTCTCTCTCTCTCTCTCTCTCTCCAACACACACACACACACACACACACACACTTTCTCCCTCACAGGATTTCATCCATATTCAGCTTATTTTTATATATTTATGTGCAAGTCTTTGATGTTTTTCATTCATCTGCATCACTCTGAAATCTGTTCCTGTACTTGAACTAATCCTGTCCTTGTGCATCATAGACAGAGGACAGACAGAGACAGTGAGTGAAGGTAAAAGCTATATCAACCTAAGGGTGCACCGCCAATGTTATAAGTGAATGCTAAGACAAAGTAAATGACACAAAATTAAGGAAAAGCAGAAAGGAGAGCAGCAAAGCTCCCTGTTATAATCAATTAAAATCAGCTAATTGGGCTTGTTCTGTAGATAGGGCACATTCTGGCCAATTAAATGATAGTGACAGAAACGCTTTAACAAGATAAGAAGAGGAGAGAGCTTTGACCTTGTGGTAATCAAAGACCTTGCATGATTTTAGTACACTTAACAACGTGGCTCTGGAGACAGCACTGTCAGCCATCAACATCCCCAGAGGATAAATCCTGATGGCTTTGATGATCCACTGATGTTTGATGTAACCACCAGGAGATCTAATTTTAAATTTCCAACAAAATATCCTGGCATCTCCCGAGTGGGTTGGCTTAAAATGTTTGAGATATTCATGATTATATGAATGAATCCTATTGATTTTGGTCATTTTTTAACTTTTTATCTAGTGTCACTAGTAGTATGATATTTTTGGTTTGAGTAAAATGCCTCATCAAGTATTTGTGTTTGCTCTAAATTCCATCCATCCATCCATGTCCCCAGCAGAATAAAATGCACTAGATAAAAAAGGTCAAAGATCAATTAATTTAACACTATCGGCAAGCCATTTTAGGTCAAATAATTCAGTACATTGTCCAGTATTAAGAGTATTAAATTCTTTTCTTTAACTGCATTACTGTTTGTCCAGGATCTTTAGGATTTTTAAAGTCAATAATACAGGAGTATTTAGAAAAGCATATAAAAGTATCTAGCTTTCTTGCATTAGTAAAAACAAATCTTTTGTAATGAAACTGCCAAATTAGACAATTATGTCTACCCAAAAATCAGATTATACCAGATTAAATATTTGGATTAAAGAAAGAACAACAATGTTTTTTGTTTGTTTTTTTTTTTTTTTATTAATATTATTATTATTATCTTTTGGTGGAAAACAACCTCAGGGTATTTTTCTTAAGAATTCTCATCCACTGCAATATAAATATTATTTTCCTAGTCTAAATGTAAAGTGTCAAAAGTACTTCTGATGGGCAAAAATTCAATCAACCTATTACAATGTACTGTGTACTCTGAAAATTGGTTGGCAGTGCTATGAAATATTTGTATTTTACAGTAAGGTACAAGGTAAAAGGTGATTAATTCATCTTTGGATGCAGCCCTCCCCTGACTTTCTGCTGCTTGGCCAGCAAGAGTCCCGTTATGTGGATTTAATATTCCTTCAACACGTCGTTAGCCAGAAGCAGTCCTGAGTCCAAGCTGGGCTAATTATTCTTCAACCGGCTGGTCCGGTTGGGTGGTCAGAAGGTGCCATGGGCAGTGATTGTTACAAGAAAAATACATAACTCTTAATCCAAATCCCTCAATTCCTTTTCCAATATTGACAAGAGGTATTTCTCTGATAGATAATTAGTGTGTCATCCAAAAAACTAAAAAATAACAGAATAAAATATCATGAGGCGAGACTGGAGGAGCTACTGGCCACTGCATCTACATGGATGTGGGCTTTGGTAAAAAATAAATAAAAACAAGTGAATGCAACTCAGAGTGTTTAGAAAGGTTAGTAACACATTTTTACCTTGTCTGTTTTAGAGACCAACAAGAAGGAGAAAAGGACACAAGTTAAAGAGCAGACTGGTCAGATGGAAGACAAGTTTGGGGGTATTGCAGAGGCCTTATTTGACAGTAGAATCTTGTCAATTCGACATTCAATATAGTGCAAGGTGACAGCCAGCTGTGGTAAATTTAGGACAGAAAACAATCCAACTGAAACTTGAGCCTTAGTGAAGACTGAACTTGGTTTGAAACACACCTCAGTTGTTAAATCTTACGGCTGTCGGTTTTGAATGGTATTTTGTCAGACTAAGGATTCTGAGGCTCAGAACCTGGAAGTGACTACATATATAATTATGATGCACTGAGCAGCCAGAGGGCTGCCATCACTATCTGACTGATTTGAATATGGCAACAACCTGATCTATATCTGTGTGTGACTGAGAGAGGACAGAATAAATCTCAAATAAATTAGTATGTATTAGCATCTCTCTACATGCCGACCCCAATAGAGAGAGGAGAGTATGCAGGGAGAGCAAAGGCAGAGAGGAGGCTGAATCCCTTCCTCTCCTCCATTACAATGGTAATTAACAACAGATAAGCAGTCTGATGAACACATGCAGTTCAGTTACACACAGCAAAGACCTCCATTCCCGCAGTGCTTTAACTAATATTAATTTTTTAACTGTCTGCCTGTGAAAATGATAAAGAAACCTCATTTATTATTTTACACAGTTTTCTGTGTCCAGGAAATTGATTTATCATTAAGGGGAAAATAAAATAAAAATGTAAAGGGATTTCCTCCAAGCCACAGAGAAAATTACTGTGAAGATAAATTGAAAACAAAAAGATGCTGTTTTGGACAAATCAGATGACATTAAAACAAAGACAGACAAAACACTGAGGACTTGTGACTTCAGTGATGCATTGTGTTTGTGTATTATATTGTAAAGTTAAACAACAAAATAGCGACATGTCTTTTACTTTATTCACTAATCTGAAAAGCATTTTATATACATTAAATGATATAGTCTTATATAGCTTATATAGTTCAGGTCAACCTTTGTAATTCAAGGAAAGAAAGTCTGCCTGTAAAGGAAGATCAACTTATGTTCAGCTCAAAATAACATTTTTTTTGCAGGGTTTTTTTTTTTTTATATCATTTGTTAATGCAAGAAAGAATTTAAACGGAGGAAGTTGTCAGAAAACTCTTATAGAGGAACTCAATCCATTTAAGACCAATTGCAGGTGTTGAAAAAATGTTATTGTACATGTGACGAGAGTTGTGTAAAGCCTTAGCATTTCCCGAAGGAGATATGTGAAGTCTGATATGGCTTAAAAATAAAAACAAGTTGAAGGGTCTTAATGTCCACAAACTCACTGCACCATCATTTAATTATGGTTATACAGAACATATTCTCTCTCCCCTTTTCTGCTTTCTGCATTAGGAAACATAATCCAAACAACTTTTTGTTGAAATCAATTTCAAAATACTTTACTTAGCATTTATATTTCCCCCAGTCACAGCAATCGGGAAAATATGTCAGCCAAAAATGTGACTGTATGTGGAGAGACAGCAGTAGAACAGTACCAAAGAGACTCTTGACGTGACCAAATTGACAAAAGGACACCCATCCCTTTAAGCTTGGAAGAAAAGAATAATTTTCAAGAGAGGGAGAAAAAAGCATTTCTGTCACAGCCCATCACGAGGTGTCATGGTCACACAGGACAAGTATACCAAACTGGTAATGGCAGGGAATCAGGCAGTCAGCCAAATGTTAGCCTGCAGCACACAAACCCACTAAGTAATAGAGTGTATACGCCTGATTCACTCACTGATTGACCAAAAGTGTGCACAATTTTAAATGAAAATCTTGAAATGCCCTCTGTACAAATACATTATGGCCTCACAGTTTTATTATTATTATTATTATTATTATTATTATTATTATTATTATTAGCTCCTCTCCATTTTGGCATTTCTAAATAGGCCCATAAAAGGTGGATGTCAAAAGGCTAATGCAGTCACACTTAGTACGTGTTAAAATTTTCTTAATCATGGAGAGATGGATAAAATTAACCCACTTTTAACATCTGAAATTTGATAACTGAAGTTATGGGAGGTGGCTCTAACCAACCATTTTCTAAATTTGTACAGAACACACAGTTTTAGCTGTATTGGCATAACAGTCTGACAACTAATTTAGTCCAAACCATTACTTTATTAAAAGGTATCATATTCAATCTGTTGTAACAGTTCAATATAAACTAGTTGTTGAATTAAAACGTCTATTGGAGATTTTATTTTGAGCTAGACTAAATGCATGACACAAAACAGCAACGATATCCTTAGCTGTTATGCATTGCAGTCAGGCAGTTCAAAAAGAAGACCCAAATGCAAGACACCAAAGCAGGTTGAATTAGCTTTAATAAACAAAATTATTCCAATTTATAAAGCAGGCAAGCAATAAAAGCAGGGAGCTGGCTTAGGTGAACCAAAGAGAAAAGCACAAACTGAAGTGGATACAAATTGGCATGATTGGAGGAACATTGGTGAGAGCAAAGGCAGAAAAACAGAGAAGTGTGAAAAACATGGACTAATTACCCAAAGCCTAATCAACGAAAAGAACAAAGGTGGTGAAGCACAGAAAGACAAGGAGTAAAGTCCACCAATAAACTGGAGGATGGTCTCTGTCAACATAAAAAATTATTTTAACCTCATTCCCAAAACCATGACATAAAGAGACCATTAATATTCATTTAACAAATTATGTGCCCTGACTTTTCACAAAATTTCAGTGAAATACATAAAGCATTTGAGATACTCTGCCAGGGAAGAGATATTTTTGGACCCATCAAGTTGATTGCCAGCAGAGAAAAATCTTTGTCTTTGTAATGAGCTGGAGGGTCAGCGGGCCATTATCTAACACATATATTTTAACAAGGCTACACACCTCGGAAACAAAGATTCACTGATGAAAAGCAGCCTTCTACCTTAAGCTCTAATTGCAGAATGTCTCAGCCATCAGTTTTTCAAGCCTCACTATGCAGTTCACTTATTTTTGGCTTACTTGGTGTAGTTGCACAAATTGGACCTGCGATGGAGCCGTTAATCTAAAGTTGCTCCATGAATATTTTGAATTCGTCTTCGAAAAAAATAGAACTTTGCAAAAGATTTTTATTGTAGAATATTTTAAACTTATTAACACACACATTTCAGTAATACCAATTATAGGATTTTCATTCCACCAACTTAAACGCTTAAAAGCTTCCTGTTTCCCTGTTTACACGGAAAATGCCAAGATGACTTTATAAGTCAAGCACTACATGCACTGTGCTATACAATGAGTCTTTGTAATTACCATTGACCTTTGTTTGTAATTAGAACACAATGCAAATGCCATTTATCTCAGTGACTAAAGTCGTGTTTGTATTTACTGCTGGCATAAAACAGAACAGAAACAAAAGACAGGGACTGATCTTTCCCTGCTTCAAAAGCAAAGTCTTTATTTACCACTCACCAAAATTACTAAATGTCACTGTCAAAACTAAATGTGTAATATATAGAGATTACAGAGTAGAGAGGACCTCAAAAATAAACTTGAGTGAGACATAACCATTGTCGATAAATGTTTTTCCTAAAAATTCTTCTCCATCCCTAGAAAAATTGTAATTTAAATTTAGATTGTTAATGTAGCATGTAACTTCCAAGGTGTAGTATGTACACCACGCAACTGCAAGAGCATCTGTAAGGATCTGGTAGAGCTGATCCTATCTCCTTTGTTTGAAATGAAACTGATCGACAATCATTCCAAAGTCATGCAAAGTGGAATGATAGTGATATTTGTTTAGCCAATTTTCATAGGTATTACAATCTGATATCTGTGAGGACATTAGGATAACAGTTTAAAGATAAACCTCACCTCAATTTTGTCATCAACTGTGATATGAGGCTTAAAAGAAAGTGAGTTAACATTAAGAAATTCCAAATATTTTTACCAATAAAAAAAGAAAAACAGACAGTTTTCTCTTTTTTAAATCATTTTGTTACAAATCATTCAGTCTGCAGTAAATAATAGTAAAAACAAACTGTAAATACTGCAAGACCTTTGGTATTGAGCAATAAACAACAATGTTGTTTGAGTCCCAGAGCAGAACCCTAGGAGACACACTTATTAGCATTTTGATCTTGGGCCCTTCGATCTGTGCATGTTGTGTTCTGCATGATAAACAGTATATAAATACAGTAATTCAGACTCAAAAGCAGGATCAACACTGTAGACACACACACTCTAATTCTTTTGATAATGTGGATCATGCAAAGATGAAGACAGTTTGATGAAAAGAGCAGAACATTGTTGCCCTTTATCCAAAAACTCAGTTCATTACCTTTGTAGCAGGTGTCATTTTGCAATTTTTCACTCAAACCAGATTGACTGATTGAAAGGGGCATTATTAATTCCTACATATTCTTTTATCTGTTCACTAACACAAGCTCCTGACTTATCACAGTGTATAACTAACAAGACAAAGGAAGAGTAAAAACCAGCAGATATAAGTCAAGATGAACTGTATTTATCCTAATGTGTAAAACTCACTATATTTTAATACATCATACTCCCAGAGGTGATCTGTTTCTACAAGCAAGGACAAGAAAATCTAACAAAATTTAACTAAGATGTAATAAGAGACCAAGATTCTTCCTCTAGATATTGACATTAGATGATGTAAGGAAGGATGAGGCGGATAAATGACATGTTATCCAACACATAAAAACATTGCAGAGGAAATTATTTGGACCCCCTCCCCATTCATTTAAAACATTAAAAGACAGCATTCTCTTTGATATGCATATTGAAACACATGTGAAGCCACAATATGGTTTGTGACCCTCAATTCTGTCAAAGCCAATTAAGGGATGAAGGAAATTAGTCTAGCATGTGAGCGAGTCACTGACAGTCAAATGAAGGAAGAAAGCTTCTTATTATGGCTCCATTAATGATGGCAACTCAAAACTAAGCATGAAGGCATATTTAGTAGATATAAAATGAAGACTGGGAGGATGTGGTTGTACTTCTGTCTTAATAAGCAAGTTCTTGTGAGGATAGAAATGCGAACTATTAACAGCTAATTTGTCTTCACTTTGAAGACAACTGTGCAGTAAATGGAAAATTTTTCCCTACAAAAAAAAGTACCCTGATAGAACAGTTGATAGGAGCACCACTCTGTGCAGTTTCTGCAGGATGGAGATTTTGTACCATGGTACGATACTAAGCCTAAAACATCACCTCATTACAAAGCATATGGCAGTAAGCTCAGAGGTAAGAACCTGCTGGTGAGGCAACAGGTCAGGTCTGTCATTCATAGAACTGCTCTGCTAGCATGGATAATATGTTGTTTATGGATATGTGAAGCTAATTTCCTGCTCTATATTTTATAGCTGACAGTAATAACTGGGTGCATGTGTGTGATTGCCATGAGATAGGAGAACATGCAGGATTTTTGATGGATGCATTTGCAGAAACATGATATTTGTTTTTAATAATTTTCCTAAATGTTTTTTTTTTTTTTTGGTGCACTTACAGTGAATAAACTGACACGATTTTCACTCAAGAATAGCACTTGTATATAGCGTTTGTTTGCAAAGTATAGATAAACAAACATGAAAACACTTCATGTTGACAATCATTAATTTCAAAATACACATACACACAGTGCGTCTTGCCAGTTATAAAAGCAGTCGGTCAAGAACTCTGACTGGATGAGTGAATGTTTCACATGGTTACATCACTACTTTGAAAAGTCAGTTTCCACAATGAGCACCTCCAGCTAAAGTGCATGTCAAACGAGGGCGGGGACCCATCTACATCAATTTGATTTGAGACGAATGAAACGGGACAAGACGATAAGATTAGAGGAGAGAAATGAGGGAAGAGATGAGAAGGAGACAAGAAAGGCCTGAAAATTACAAATACAGAGCAAGCAGTAACAAAGGCAATAATAAAAGACAGAGTGGAAGACAGGGAGGAGAAAAAGAATATGGTAGAGAAATCTAAATAATGAGAAATGAGGGACAAAAATGAGATGGATGACAAGATTAGGATTGGAACAAGGAGATGCACTTTGTTTAGTGCCACATTAATGAATTTTGGAAACATCCTATTAGCAGTGTTAGATCATTACGTCCATTACTTATAATAAGAAAACATTATTAAAGCTAGTTTGCTGTAAACAAATATTTTCTTACTTCATCTGCCTTTCACAAATAAGGAAATGGAATCAAAACAATTATTCAGTTAATGGAGTGCCAAGTCTTGGCTCCAGTTTAGAAAGGATGCCTCTAGAATTTGTTCAGAATCATATAGAGGAGGAAAAAAAATGACAGGGAAACAGCACAGAAGAAGAAAAGGGTAAGCAGTGAAAATGTCATTAGATGTTAAATCTGTTGATGTTAAATCTGCTCTAGGCAGGGTTGCACTCTTTTGACCCCAAGTGGCAATAAGTGTTGAAAGAATTTTTGGAAAGCTTTAACGTTAATGTTCCAAAAAAATGTATTTTTACATTTGTATTGTGTACACTTTTTGTGTCAAATTTAAAACATATTTGGCAAGTCTAGTTCTCTCTTAATAGTATGCATAATTACTAAGCTTGGTATAAGTGGTGTCATTTTGTATTTTGAAGTGCCTTTATGGAAGTGCTGCTCTGAGATTATAGTTTGGCTCATCCATCTATAATCTGATTTTATTATCAGAAGCATCTCCAGAACAAGGCATCTGAACAATGGACTGGTGTGAAAGATATAATAATAAAGTTTGTTCAGTCTTGATTGAAGCCTCAAGCCACATTACTAATTGATGCTAGTTAGTTGGGTTTTTTTTTCCATTGAAAAACAGTTTCACAGTCTAACCAAAAATAAATAAATACATAAAAAAAATACATATTTAAAAAAAAATACTTTTGGTCACCCGGTGGTCAATGCTTTATCAATAAATATATTTACTAAAATGACCACACCCAATGATGTCATGCTATTGCATTATCACCTTCATTCACTTTTGTCAGCAACAGTTAACAGCTTCATTGAGGTGATCAAAGCATGTAAATAACACTTTTGAAAACCTGTTTTTTCTGTTTCTCTCTGAGAGTGATATTTAAAAATGTATACAAAATTGAAGCCAGTGGCTAATTAACCTCACTTAAAAACTGGATACAGAGAAAAACAACTGGTCTGTTCGATTATACATGTACCAACACCTACAAATATCTGTCCTTCAGCAACTTGAAAACTTGTATAAAAACACCTGCCCAATATTAAGCCATTGGTCAGATGTAATTAACTATCACAAAGTGTAGCTTTAATCTTTAACGTTTAAAGATTGTATATCTGATCCTAGCAGACCCTTTCTATCTGACAAAATATAAGCACTAACCCAAAACAGTCACCAGGTTGGAAAACAGGTTTTCCAAATTATATTCTGTGTTAAATAACGTATATCTGCCATCCAATATTTTAATGACAGGGTTATGCACAAATGGAAACAGACTGATCCTTCATTTCTGTGGATTATAAAATAAATGAAAAAATAGAATTAGAAAAAAGTAATCATCAAACTTTGCGAGGTCTATCGCCTAATTAACAAAATATCTCTTTTATTCCTATTTTTTTCATTCATGTGCAAATGGATTTGAGTATTTGTTATGGAATTACAGGGACTTTCCAGAGTGAACCTTAAAGGAAAGTGAAAAAAATAATTGGCAGCCAACGTGCATCAAATGTGTGTAGAGCCACTTAAACAAAGTGCTGTCTGAGATCTTTATAAGTTTTGATCATGATAAATGTGAAGTTAATTTTTGCTTTTCTTTGCTTTGTTTTTGTGAACAAGATATCACAAATGATTTTGTGTAATTATACATATACTAGCTGCAACTAGTTTGCAAGATAAAGACTGATGATGTTACACGAATGCACAGGAACACACAGTGACTGCTTAGACTTTAACATATCTCAAAATTCCTTTATTTTTATGTATATTCCCTGTTCTTATTTTCTCTTTTGTCTCTCTATGATCATCCTTCAGCTCTGGGATTATTATCTCTAGTAAACTTAAACCTGAAGTGGATCCTGTGTGTATATGTGTATGTCTGTGTGTTGCATACTACCAGACCTATTGTGCACTTTTAGTCTGTACACAAAAATGTTGCCTCACCACACTAGACTTTACAACAGCAGTGTTCTGCTGCCAAATGCAACTTCTGATGAACAGGAACAGTTTTCTTTACACTTTAATCTCTTTTTGGTGTCAAAAGCATTGTGCAACATTGCTGATGCACATATCAACTCTGAGGTCAACCAAATCAGCATGTATGCAAATATCACCTATTATCAATCCACCAAATACATAATATTTTCCCATTGAGAGACCACATGATCATCTAGCCTTCTGGTAGCTGTAGTCTATATCACCCTGTAATTAATGTTGAGCAGTGTGAGCTTATCAGTTAATTTATTTGATGATTTACAGAAATGATTAGAGAATCCTTTATTAGTTATATGAAACCTTTCAATGCACCCACTGATATCACTGCAGCAGATAAAATGAGCAATTCAAACAGAAAAACTAACAACTGTAGCTACAAATTTAACAGGACAGATGAAAACATGCAGCAGGACACAGAATAAAACTTTATCAGGGAGCCAGCAGCTTTACTTTTAAAGCTGCAGCCTTTAATTTTTAACAAGCAAATAATTTAACTTAATTAAAGGATTCTGTGACAGGTTACTCCTATTTACAGTCAGGAGAGTCTATTCGTTGACTTGTATGCAGTTATGTGGCCACATAGTTGTGTTGGAGTTAACATGTCAGGGTGTGGATGATAACTGCGATTTTTCAAAAAAAATACTGAAACGGTTAATGATGCACACAATTATTGTGTTTTTTTCCTATAATGCTTCCTATACCATTTGCTTTGCCATACTTTTGGTGTTTTTTGTATAGTTTTCTTCAGTTATGGTTACACATTCTCTATAAACCTCACTTTAGTCATATTTTAATTGAAGTCATTAGTTCCCAACAAAATTGGAAAAAAGAAATCTAGTTAATGGTAAATTTGACTGGCTGCATATCATTTTTCAAACTCTCTCTGCTTTGCAATGATGTTATTGTGAAAACTTTATAGTACTAGAATTTTGCAGTGAAAAACTGATATCGTGAAAATGCTAGTGTGGCACTCTGTGTTTTCAAAGAGATTTGAAAATGTCCTCAGACAGGTTAACATTAAAAAGAACTGATCAAGTTTTGATGGGGTGTATGATATTTTACACTAACTAAGAACAGCTAAGGACTTTAAAACACGTGAGAATTACTATATCGATGTTTTCTGTGTGATTTGGTTCATGTACTGGTATGCCTGGTTACGTTTACATGGTAAGAGTATCTGGTCAGCGGAGGGTGCTGTGTGTGCATTGGGTATCAATAGTTGTCGTCAGTCACTAGAAGAGTGACACGTAAGACAGTGTGGAGTAACACAGAGCAACGCAGATGCAAAGGATTGACATTTATATGTGTTTACTGCTGTTTCTACCGGCAAGATGCTCGGAAATCATAACCAGAAATAAAATATGAAAGCGATGTAGCGTTTAAAAGCCTTAGACTGTGACTGTGACTGTGACATGCAGCAATTCTGAATGAATGGAGACTGGCATATCATCCCAACTCAACATAGAATTAATTTTCAGAGTCCGTTCATGATATTATAAACTTTTGCTGCTAAAGTAATGCATGTGCAGCTGTAGACAAAACCCTGCGCAGTGATGTTGGTTAGAAGCTAAACAGTGCTAATGTGTGTTGTGGAAGGACTTTAAAAGCCTTTATTTATATGTTAATAAGCGAAGGCTAATGATGGTAATGCTAACTTGCTGAAACGAGCCCACGCTCATTGCATCGGAGACTAAATGCAGGCTAAGAGAACAGTCGGTAGTGTCCTTTGGGTTTTTCATAATAAGATGCTGAACATGAGTTTCTGTTGTGTTCCAAAATAAGACTTTGACTTTGAGTTTGACTGTTCACGTAAAACAACAAACTTCAATACTGAATAATGTCTTTTGCACAAAGGAAGATATATACTGATGATTTAAAAGGGCAATAAGTTAAAAGGTTAAATAGGGTAAAACAGTGATCTGAGGATAACTTGAGATTAAAAAGGAAGTTCATGGAAGATAATACTTGTGGTTAAAAAAAGTGTTCATTACATGATTACATGACTGCAAGTTGAATGTTTTTGATTCGTTTCATTTGTAATATTTGTTGTATGATATGCCAGTCACTAGTAGAGTGAGACGTCAGATATTGCAGAGTAACCCGGAGCAACGCAAATACAAACAATTGACATCTGTATATGTTTATTGTTGTTTCTACAGAAAATTAAATGTGTTGCACCAGAGTGAGCTGCACATCATTTCTATCCATATAATACTAGCCTGAATACACACAATGAGTTCATTTTTTAGTGATTTCAATGTATGTTCATTTTCATGCCAAGAACTGGTCCTGGTTCATGTCTGGTTGTAGGAAAATAAAATCAGATGCTTCTTGGCCAAGCAGAATAAATTTATTTGTTTTAAGAGTTGTTCAAAAGACCTGTTTTCACCACAACATCTGGAATTATGTTCTACACAACATAGCGGTTGGAATAGGCAGACATCAGTGATGCTTTGTGCTCTCACACATCAGAGCTGATGGACAGTGTTTCTTAGTTGTTAAACTTTCAATTTAAAGTGGTCGACCATTTCATAATTAGCATTTTTTAAAACTTGTGCCTGGTGGAATATAAGCAGCAGTGGCAAGATACTAAGAATTATTTCTTGGGCCTATAGATCAATGTGTATATGAGTATATGGATGGAAATTACTGTACTCTTTATTATTTATATCTTTTTGTCTTGTATTAAGGACTACAAACTTCTTTTTGGACACGGCTGAATACATTACCTTGTACCATGTTAAGTCAAATAAACACAAATTGTGACAGTCAGAGCTTCGAACTAACTTGTGTGCGAGTGTAAGTGCCTCAAGCTTTTTAGGGGTCTTCCAATGCAGGTTTGTTTTTTTTTTTATTTTTGTTGCATGTCTTTAATTGTTTTGAGGGTTAACATCTTTGCTTTGAAGCATATTGACTAAAAACAAACAAAAAAATTTTCTCTTCAGGTTTATGTCTCAGATTAGTTAGCCTAGAAAATAAACTGTAAATTATTTGGATATATATTCTGTCAAATTTAACTGTGTGTTCATGCCTTTGAAGATCTGTAACTCCCTTTGAACAGTGACACACTGAATTCATCCAAATCTCAAGACATGAACCACACATGTTTAAAGTGCTGAAGATACTGTATATATATTTCCAAAGGAAACAAGAATATTAAACATACTTGTTCCTCAATGTGACTTTCGGCTAAAACAGATTAAGCACATCTGTGTGTCATACAGAGTAATGATGTTGTAGCCCCTTCTATTTAAGGAAATATGGTAATTAGTAATTTCATGCAACACAAGGAAATTGCACTTGGTTTATTTGTGTGGGATAGTTTTATTAAACTAGAATGGTGCTGTATGTTTTTTGTAATTTTACATGATTGTATTTGCGGGGTTGTATGCTCCAGCTTTGCTCTGTGGGGCTGTTATGCTTGTTTTTTGTTTTTGTTTTTTTGTTGTTTTTTTGTTGCTGATTACCCGCATTGATTAAATTCTTTATTTCTTCAACTTAAATAGTATTTATCCAAGTTGGTTTTCTTTCTTATTTCTGCTCCTGTACCTTTGAAAAATGACATAGTTGACATAGTTTTGACTTTGCACCTCTGAGCTAAATGTAATTTCAGGAAATCACACCAAACGTTTCTATCAGAGAGGATGTCAAAGAAAACTAGCTCTGTCAGCAGTGGACAAAGATTTCCTCTTTTAACAGTGTGTCTGCATTGAACCTCTGGCCTTAACAGCATCCTTCACCTCCCTCCATTCACCTCTGCTTTGCTCCTTTCCACACAAGTTATAGGTACCATTAAAATGCACACACTCTCTCTCTCTCTCTCTCTCTCTCCCTCTCTCTCTCTCTCTCTCTCTCACACACACACACACACTGTAAACCCAGGAAGGGTACATGTGCCATTAAATTGTATGGGCTAGTGTCTCGATCCAAGGACAAGTCTGCTGGCCTTTTTAGAGCTGAAATGTACCAGCTGCTCAAGTGTGAGGGTGTATCATCACTGCCATCTTTGTAATCATCAAATACGCTGATATAAACAGGGTCATAAGGAGTACAGGGTGCATCCAAGGTTGTTATCATCTTTCATTGATGTGCAGAGAAAAAACTATGACATAGCTGACATTTGAGCAATTGAAATGATAACTCATGAGAATGCAAAAGGGTTATCAGGCAAGGAGAGATTGTCTCCAAAGAGAGATTACCAACCAAACTGTACATTTATAGGCAATGCTAAGTTCTCAGAAGAACAAAAATGAATCAACATTGTCTTAGTAAGTAATATCTAAAGAGGCAGATTAATTTATGAGTGGCATCAGGTCAAAAACCACAAGTTTGCCAAAAAATCTGCCTTGCTAGTTAAGGTCTAAAAGCACCCCTCCATCAAAGCTAGGTACAGCTGGCCACCCCTTAATGCATACTTCCCCACCCATCTCCCCCCTCTCTATTCCCCACACCAACACACACGGCATCTTTCATCAGTCCCCATAATTATATTAGCCTGGGTTAATGTAAAAGAATGGAACCAAACTGTTGTATGAAAACAAACAGCTGAGTTACTGGCATTCACATTAATTTACACAGTACAAATGTGTGTAATCAGAAAAGGATGAAATTGCAATTAAGTGGTCTTTATGGTACAAATGAAATCTCATTAGACCTTTATGATGTCTCATTGATCTTATAGAGTGTTGTTTTTCTCAAACCTTGCCTTTTACTGTCACAGATGCTTAGTTTCACCGTATGCAAAGTGTTATCATATATGCATAGCATAACAATGCTCTGGAGAGCTTATATCCAGATCATTCACAAGACAGGAATAGTTTCATGTCAAAGGTCATGTCAGAGACAGGGATTTCCTGTTTTACAAATGTCGTGTGCTATGCAAATTAGATGGCCAAAAATACATGATGACAAACAGGTGGGGGTCAATGTTGTGTGTGCAGTTTACTTTCCATGGCTGTCACTGGCACAAAGCTGAGCATGTCTAACATACTTTTCTGTGTTATTTTATTTTACTGTCCATTGACCTCTAAATATTTCCTCATTAAACAGAACGTAACATATTAATTTCTCAAACAGTTGCCATTGTGGGCTACTGAAGACTTTTCCCTGAAAAAAATGTGGGCAGTGGTATGAGATTTGTTTTTATTTGAATTCTAAATATATGCAAAACTATAATTTGCAATACTTCTTTCTAAACATTACTGCAGGTTACAAGATGTCCAGAGTTGAAAAAAATAAAAAAATAAAAAAAAAATTATAGTACATAGCCAGAATGGGTAGCTACAGTTACTTACATGTCATTCCAACAATAGTCTTGGAATTCATCTTCTTCCAATTCATCCAACTCTTCCTTGGTTCAAGACTCTAGATTCAATGCTCAGTAAGTTTTATTGGAAAAACAAAACA